>MU401673.1:0-36339 GCA_022579005.1 Poronia punctata
CCTGAGATCGTTTTCATTTTTGGAGATTATACCTATTAAGAGACTATCTAATCAGAAAAGACAGTGTACTATAGAAAAACATCACTGTAATTGTCTTAAATTATAGAGACGGTCACAAAAATTTCAAAACGGTGCCAAAAGCTTGGATCATCACGGTGATCGTCTCCAATTAGGGGCACCACACGGTAATGTATCATTACCTGATCTGAATGTCCAGAATAGCAACGGTTCATTCTCGATGGAAATATTGACAAATTTGGATTATATACGTGTACAAACCTAGCACGCCGAGTTATCTCAGCGCTTCCTCTCCCATCAGACTTAATATGTAAAGTATGTATGCAGTCCTCTATTTCATAAAGTCCAGAAACCCGCCACCAAAGAAACCCTCCATACTGGGAAACATGGCCTCTGCACCCAAGTCGAACGACGGCAACGATTCATCCGCATCGACAGGATGGTGATCCCCGAGCACATCCTCCACATGATACCCGTCAATATTTCTACGGTCGTGAGAACCAGACTCATCCCGTCCCTGGGCCCCAGTCACAAGCGGGTCCCGATGAAATGCAGACGCAGCAAGGACATCTAGCCGGTCCTGTCCAGCCATATTTGTCTCGCCTCGGTCGTGGAAATTCATTCCGGCATTGATTCTCGCCTCGACCTTTTGTCTCGCCAGGCCGGGATACTTATTAGCCCACGCTCTTCCCGGTGATGCGCGCACCCACGAGTAAAGTCTGGTGACGAGCCGCAGAACGACGGCGTCAGGGATCCGCGATTGTGACGCGTCGTAATGCGCCAGCAGGAGCGCGCAGTACCCCAGACATAGACAGGTGCATGTCTCGGTCGCGTCCATCAGGAAAGTCGGCATCTCGACAAAGGTTTCTAGGATGAGCTTCGCGTATTTGCACGTGTTCACCTTGATGCTGACGAGGAGGTCGTCGGCTTGCGAGCTTTCGTCTGCTGTTCGCTTTTTTGCGCCAGGGAGGTGGGCGCTTTCGTCTCGTCCGTGGTGTTTATGTTCGTGCTGCTGTTCTCGGCCGGGTGTTCGGTCATCGGTAGTCCTGGGAGTGTTCTCTGTGGAGAGGAACGAGGTAGAGCCGGGGGCATCTCCGGTTTTCCCGAGTACGCGGACTGCTAGGATTAGACAAGCTGCGTGGTACCCGATCCGGAGCATGGCAGATGTTGGTAAGGCTGTGTTTGATGTCGTCAGATATTCTGCTGGCTTTCGTTTGATCCTTTGCATGGGACATACTGAGTAGATGATTCCATTTTTGCTTCCATGCGCGGAACTCTTCACATTCACCACCATCGCTAGGATATGACTCGTGCAAAATCTTTTGATGCAAGATGGAGTATAGCATGATTTCGGCTACCAACATCCCGTCTTGCATGGTTGCTTGGTAGAAGCTGAGCACTGGATAATGGTCAGTCGTTTGCCAGAACCAGTCAGGGGTAAACAACTTCGATGCTTCGATGAGGTTGACGGGTAGAAAGCGATATTCGAGCTACTCACAGACATTACATTGGTCGATATAGCCTTTCGGGATGATGGATGGACGGCCAGTGGTCGCAGCCCAGCTAGACAACAATTAAACCCAGGTACAAGACAGGACAAGCCAGGAAAGGGACATACTGAAGATGATGAAGACAAATCATACACCAGAGATGCATTGCTCTGTGGTCTTCAACAGTCGAGCTACCTTTCTGAAGCCGATTAACTATATGTGTAAAGTAGATACTCAACATGGCCTGCTTTGCACAATATCCCGTCAATAACCAACTATCGATATATTCAACACCTTGCTATCAGACATGGTCAGCATCCGGCGCCTACTACAGAGATTGTGGATACCTACACCATTCGGCGTATTCGCGTTATTGCTCATGATGAACATGGCATTCAAATCATCCAAGTCCAACGGACTAGAAAGCGCCGCTTGACCAAGCGTCATACGCACTTGATCATATATCTGCCGGTGTAACTCCGTACCGCAGATATCATCACGGTAGACTACCCCGATGAGACAACACACGCTATGCAAGAAAGCCGACACCCGACGCGTTTCCCCGCCATGTCTCAAGTCGTCGTTGCTGCGCACGAGTAGTGTGTGGCTTTGGTATCTGATGAAACTGACGATGCATGCATGTCAGTCAAAACACCAATCAATAGTCCTTATGCGACACTTACGTCTCTATCAATTCACTCGCCGTCTGCTCGTCTAACAACTGCAACTGCACGAGATCAAGATTCCCGTGTCCGAGTAACCGGGGATAACCAAGAGCACTCTGCGTCATTTCTCTTAAGACGACTATAGGCGCCGACTTGGACCCCCTATCTACCGGATTCGAGAGATATGCCGGATCAGGTGGATCGTGACTCCCACGGGCAGCACCACCACCACCACCACCACCAACATCTTCTGAGGAGTTTGGTCGGTTGGAGTTTTCTGGTGGTTTCAAGGCCTGGATCATCGTCTTGATTTCCTCTAGGGCATCTTCGTGCCGCTGTAATCTGTCTTGATGTGAGTGGGTTTGTCATTTTTAAGTGGTATAGTAGTGAAAGTTGTTCTTCAAGCAGTGTATGTAGTCTGGAACTAGCCAGATAAATAGGACAGGGGAAATAAATTAAATGATACCTTACTTACCTCTCTTCAACACCTAGACCTACTACACCTGCACTCGGACGTGCCACTCCTACTACTGCCGCCACCTCTCCGGGACTTTCCCCCGGAGGTGTCACAAAATCATTCCGTTGTCCTCTCAAAGAACAAGAGATTCTAAATAAATTTCATTCAAACGTCAACTTCATCTCCCCTTTTTCATACATCACATTTCCGAACCCAGTACTTTAGGGACGACAATAGAAGAAGAAGAAAAAACCCCCACTAGGTCAAATAAATAGAAATAGAGAAATACTACGTTAAATTGACAAAATAAAAATAAAAAACAAACAAACAAACCTCAAAGTCTGACACCGATGACAACCGTTAGCCCCGACATCATATTCACATCTACATTTCAACCTCTGACAAGAAAGACATGAGAAGGCCCTTCTTCTTTTCCTTTTCTTTTGTTGTTCTTGTTGTTGCTGTTCTTGGTCTTCTTCCTTGTCGTCCCTTCGCTTTTTCGCCCCGGTATCCGGCGACATTGTTGTTGATAGTCCGACGGAAATCGCTGGGAATGAATGAATGAATGAATGAATGAATGACTCGTGTTAGGTAGGCAGGCGCTTCAATGTCTTGCAATAGGGGGGTGTGCTTGTAGGTAAACGTGAAATGCAGGAGGAAAGTGTGATTTGAGTTTTCTACGAGGTAACCAGTTTTCCGTCGGTTATCGACGGGAGGCTTTTAGGTGGTTACATAAGCGATTGAGGAATCTGGGCTAGATTCTCACCATACCTGCAGATCTATCGTATTAACTCATTGATCAGAACCTTCTGAAGTTGAGGAGGTGAGGTACAAGTATTGCAAATAAAAAACATACAATAATAATCTAGATGTAAACCTATGATTTCTTTCTTTTCTTGCATCGCACATGATCTTTGCTTTTTTTTGTCTTGCGGTCGGTCCTGTTTGTTTGGGTCCCCGTCCGTTCATCCAACTTACCCTGGAGATGGGAAATAGACAAGACAACAGGCTATCAAGATTTTCAGGTAACCTAGGTACTCGTGCAATAATATATTTTCCATTCTATCTGAGTTTCTTCTTTCCCTAGTCTACGTATGCAGACAGTAAATATATCCCTTTATTACAAAATAAAGAGAACAAGTAGGTAAACCGCAGGTCGTCCCGGGACGTTGCATGACCCCAACAAACAAACAAACCAACAACTTAAATCTAAGTCTAATGCAGTGACAGATAGGTAGCAACATCCCACAATTATCAATATGATATGCAAGACAATAAAGTAAAAGGATAGCTACATACTACATACCCTCCTGCAGTAGATGCAAATAGAAAGTAAAACCAGGCAAGGTACGTTGCCCAACCTTGGATAACATGGAAACATAAAAGTGTAAAAGAGAAACAAAACAGACAAGATCCATACAGGTACCTACCTACTTTAATTTACGACAATGCCTCTCCCAGAAGTTCTTTCATGTTATGACAGAGATAAAGTCATGTGAGGAAACAGCAAGAAACACATCTATCTTTCTTGTCTTGGTTCGACAGACAAGTTTCAATTATCAAAAGGTCAAGGTTTATATATAAAGTAAAAACATTCATTCATCCCCCTCCTTGAGAGAGAGAGAGAGAGAGAGAGAGAATATCATTCATACACTTGTCTGTCTAGACGTCTGTCCGTCTGTCTACTTTTGAGATTCTGAGAAATAGAATAAATACATCAAAGGGTATATTATCCAACACTCAAGCAAACTATCCCCCCTTTTCAACGACTTTCTCTCACCCTCCCTCTCTCCCTCTCCCAAATAAACACATATACATACAAAAATATCTACAAGTAATCAAAACTACCATGTCATCCCCTACCCTTAGTACCAGCCCAAGTCTGCGCAGCACCGGAAGCGAAAGTAGAAAACGCGCAAGGTCAGAAGACGAAGATCTAGAAATAGGAGAGGAAGAAACAACAACATCAACATCAATCGAGCACCGACTAAAGAGATTCCGAAGAACATCTATACAGGACAAAGACTCAGACTCAGACTCAGACCCAGACCAACAAGACGATAAAGACGTAGACGAAGAAACTCTATTCCCAGCTCTAATAGACATAATCGACCTAACCAACGACGAAGACGAACGACCCCGTCCCCAAATCCCAGTACGGAACCCGGCAATTCCACCAGAACTTACCAGGGAAACATACGAAATCGACGGTATATGCATAAAAACCGGCTCAACAGTCGAAATACTCGAACAACCGTCCCATCTATTCAAAGCTTCCTTCCTCTACGTAAAAACCCTAATCGAAGACGCAGAGGAAGGCATTCTCCTCCGTGGGATCCCCCTAACACGAGCCCGTAATCTCCGCGGAAGACTCCCGCGTCTACGTAACGAGGTAGCCATGATCCTACACGTCGATAACGACGACAAGCGACCGGAAGAGGAACAAGCTTGTATAGAAGTATCCATCAACCAAGTCATCAGGGGTCGTATCTGCCACTTGACGAATGCCGATTTTCCGCAACACCGCGTCGAAAGCAGCACAGGGGAGGAGAACGGCCCGTTGATGTGTAGATGGAGATGCATATTCTTGTATAGGGATGCTTTGGCTCGATTGGACCATCGTAGACAGAAAGGTGCTCCGCAGGAATACGTACTTGAGCATGTCACTGCGAGGCATTTGAGCAGACGCAGATTTAAAGTGTCTGAAACCGCCAAGTTCAATGCCTGGAGGGGGGCAAAGGTCCGAGGAGGGGATTATGATGCCGAGAATGGCCATCTGAGTGGACCCATCGTCCCTGTAGACGAGAGCGAAGACTCGGAACTTGTCATGATTGAGAAGAAACGAGGACAGCGCTACACGTTCGGCGATATGTTCTGCGGGGCTGGAGGAGCGTCCCTCGGAGCTCGAAAGGCTGGATTCCGCGTCAAGATAGCCTGTGACCATCACGTAGGAGCTTGTCATACTCACCGCAAGGTATTTCCCGAGTGTGAGCTGGATACCAGAGATATCTTTGACTTCATAGAAGATGCTACCAAGTCAAAGATTCGAGTAGACGTCTTACACCTATCGCCGCCATGTCAGTTCTGGTCACCAGCACACACGGTCGAGGGCGTAAACGACGACGCAAACATCGCCGTTTTATTCTCTTGTCGTGAGCTCATCAAGAAGCTGCGGCCTCGCCTGTTTACTCTCGAACAGACATTCGGGATCATGCACCCAAAGTTCGAATATTACTTTAACGCGCTGCTTCACGGCTTCACCGACAACAACTACTCGGTGCGGTGGAAGTGCGTTAATCTCGTTGACTGGGGCGCACCGGCAAATCGAAAGCGGCTCATCATGATCGGATCGTGTCCGGGAGAAGAACTGCCGACTTTTCCGGAGCCGACGCATGCCAACAACGTCAAAGGGAAGAAACCGTACATCACGGTGAAGAGAATGCTTGCTCGAATACCCCGAGGCGCCTACCTGTACGACGACTTACACCGACCAGCCGAGATGAAGCGAAAAATACTCCCACGATGGGACCCAGATGTGACTCTGGCCCGCTGCATCACGACCAACGGTGGTTATGGCAACTACCATCCAAATGGCAGGAGAGACTTCACGTTGCGGGAATATGCCACCCTGCAGACTTTTCCAGTTGACTACCCCTTCCACAGTAACGACAGGAAGAAGCAAATCGGCAATGCATTCCCTCCCTTGGTTGTCAAAGCTCTCTACAGTCATTTACGCAAGTGGCTCGAAAGGCAGGATAGGGTGTTTGCCGTGGAGAACGAGCCAGTAGACCTGGACAACCCGGATATCCCAGTCTTTGATGTCGACGCAGAAATATCAGACTCGAGCGACGGTACGGTGGAATACCTGGGCTCCCGCGTCTGTAGTCGGTCACAGAGTTACAGCTCCAGCTTTTCCGGAAGTGGCGGAGAGAGCTGCCAGGATGATACGTGGATGGGTGGTGATGGCCTGGGGAAGGGAGAAGCCAGCCCTGTCTTTTTTGTTGACTTGGACCAGGATCAGGATCCAGGCCAGCCCCAAAGCACAACGTGTGTCAGCAGTGGTGGATTGGCCTAATGACTAACCTTGGGTACGTGTACTCGTAAGTGTCACAGGAGGCCGAGGAGGTGGCCATAATGGGGACCAAATTGATAATGGTACCTAGGGCGCGTTAAATGAATTGTCAGACGCAGGTCGGTCTGGTCTCAACTCATTTCGGCTGACGGCAACATTGAGGCACCGGTCTTGTGGTGAATAGAACTTTTGATGCGCTTCCAGATTCTTGAAGCTTGAAAACCTGCCACTATTTCAGGATTCGCCAAGCACCAAGGGCTGAAGGAAGGGCAACAATGGCGCTATTGGTTCCTTAGGGCTCGAGCGGCCAAGAAGTGACGAGATGGTGCAATTTGCCAGCCTCCCTTACCGCCTAATGCCGCACCAATGTATAAGGTTTAGCTAGAATGCGAAAGATGAAGCTATCTACTCGTATGGGGGTGGTGCCATATTATATGTATTCTGTATGGAAAGCCGGAGGTGGGAAAAGCAAAAAGGGCCAACCGGAAAAAGCTCGACAAGGCTGGTGGAGTAGGTATCTCCCCATCTTGAAGCTATCGGCTTGTCCCGATTCTTGCCTGCAAGCTCAGCAAACTCGAATAGGACATGTAATGGGGCTGGTATATACCGCTTGATATATACCTACCTACGTGTGGTTAGAGAAGGCGGCTTTTTTGCGAGCCTAACAGGTTGGCAGAAAACGGGCGGGTTCGGGGCTCCATTGAATCCTGTTTGTGGTGGGGACGGACAGACTACAGTCATCTACCTAAGGTTAGGTATAAACGCACGCGGAATCTAGACCAACTGGACCAGATTATCAACATGAAAAGAGCAACCAACATCGCCAAGTACCAATCCTGTAGGAGCTTTCATAAGATGCGGGATCAGGAAGAAGCCGCGGAGCGGATTGTTGGCGGTCTCAATGGATAGTGCTGTATTCCATAGTACCTAAGTCAATAAGTACGTGTCCGAGGTAGTTGTTCAAAATGCGATTGTACGGGAAAACTGCATCGTAGCAGGGTGTTGACAGAATTGACGTGCTGCCGCCCTATGTCTCAGGTCAGCTTGGAGATTATGACGAGAATTTTATAGCAAGAGTAGTAGCGAGAGATTTTAATATCCTATCGTACACCTAAGATATTGTGTTATGCAGGACGCTGTACCTGCATATTTTACATGGGTGATACCACCCCTACTTAACCCGGAAATGTGACGCTGTCGTTGCATTGCACCTGCACTATCTTTGGTCGAAGCGAAGGAGTAGCAGAACAATTCATGGCAGTCACGGCACAGAACCCCGGCCGTTCAAAGCGAAGTTGCATTTGGGGTAAAAGGTAAGCTGAGGTAAGGCTTTTTTTTTGCCTCTAGACCCAAGCATCTGGTTGATTCCTTCCCACCATCACTCACGGCGGGCACCACTTACCCCTACAAGTACATCCTACCGACCCTTGATACACAAGCACCAAGACCAACCATGCAATAGGTAGAATAACCTTGCAATTAAATAATCGTGTCTAAATTCATTTACGTGTATTTATCTCCGGCGGAAATGAGCTTAAAATATTGGTGCAAGGAGACGAATTGCTGAGCAACCTGAGATGGTATACCAATCATAAGTCCACCGATGTTTTGATGTGATTACTTATTTTTCCTCGTATTATCAACTCTTGCCTAGCCCTAACTTTGGCCCCTGACCAAGTGGTGCTAATTAAGCCCGCTTCTTAATTAACAAGCTCTGTGGCGACACTAGTTCTTATGACTACCTACGGCATAACACGTATCTAGTCTGCGGAGCTCTACAATGGATGCCGACATTTCTTGTTGGAAGTGGTTGGTGGCATCGGTAGGGCCCAATACTCGTACCCGAGTAATTAGAAGAAGTCTTGATAGAGCTTGCCGATGCGCCGGTTGGGTCCTTGCCACGTAAGGAGAGAATGGGGGAAGAAAAGGTTATTAACTTCTTTAGATAGCACGTACGTGTAAAAGGGTCTCCTTTTCACTATACTGGAAATAGTTTAGATCAAGAGCTGGATAGGTCTTCCGGCTGCTTGGGCTTGTTATGGCTTTGCTTTTGTCACCTTTTCGTATAACCGAGGGTAAGTAACAAGTATAGCGTAAGACAGGCATATGTCTGGCGTCCTGCACTACCTATCAGGCAGGGCTTCGCCAAAGTACTTCTACCGGAAACCTTGAGATCCGACAACGCCACGATATGTCCTATTTGATAGAGGAACCCGATTTAGAGGATAACTACAGGACCACCGGGTTTACCTTGTCTACGGTACAGATATCCATCGGCAAGTACCGATGGTGGAGGGCAGATCGCGTTCGTGGCTGTCTCCTACGATAATATCTGCCCTGGCGTTTTCGGCACTTTTACTTCGTACCAGACAGCTCAGGGAAGCTTACAGGGACACATACTGTCCAACGTTCCCCTTCACCGTCGGGATTTGTTGGGAGAAATTAGACGCTTTCTCCCACTGTGAAGAAGAAGTCGGGGTCTGATCAGGTGTCAGGGTCCTTCGAGATGAAGACCCTGATCAGAGCTTCATCAAATGGTTCAACGGTCGTTCCAAACATTCTCTTCAAAAAACATGCCAGAATAGATTGCCCGCCATCTTATCGTAAATGATCTATCTAATAGTGGTGAGGCTATCTACCACAAACGATAGGGCCAATACTACGGGAGCTAAAAGGGCAAGGTTTAGAATTGCAGAAAACAGTAATCTGAGTGTAGATCAAGAAGGCTAGCCAGACACTTATAAACATACAATACAAAGTTTGGGACCGAATATTCTCTATTCTTGTACCATAAGCACGAATGGTACGACGACCAGTATGTATCTAGCCTAGAGTGTAGTATTTCTGTGGTACAAATCGTACTTGGCCTATTGCGAATCCAGCTCGGGAAATAGGAAGCATGAGTTGCGAGAATGTGTAATATTTCCTGTCTTGAGTAAAATTTGCAGCACCCCTTTTTCTAGAGAGGGAAGAAACTCGCACCAACAGGGAGATATCACGTATTAGTACGCGAAAGCATACAGCAGTTAGTGCTGACTGACATGCATCAAATCGTCACCGCAGTACTGGGTAATAAAACCTACATCGTGATCCAAGCGAAGTCCTGTAGGGATTTCGCGCCTTTTACCTCCAATTCAAGCTTGACTGCAGTACGGGCTGACGGGTAAACAAGCGACAGTCAGCAAAGAAAGGAAGTCCACCAAAAAGCATAACGGCCAAGGCAAAAGTTGGAGACAACTCCCTGCTTTGCGGAGCCGAGCATCCTCATTACGGAAAGCTACTAAACCCAAAAGACGACACAACCCCAGACTGGACTGCACAGGACCCGAAAAAAGCAGAGGGTCCCAGGCTGTTTTCATCACGCTAAGCCACAGTGGTCTCACGGGTAAGAACTGGGGCACGTGCCGGAGAGGGGGACGTTAAATTAAAAACTCAGGGGTACGACGGTGGTTAACGTCATGATACCAAAACAACCCCACTCTCTGCTGTGATTGCGAATTCTTCTCATCTCGTTGCTCACAACCTGGACGCCCAGACGAAGGCCGACCCAGCCGTATCCCGCGAAAATTGCCTGTTGGAATTATTCTAGAGAGGTCCTACTTGTAAATGAGAACATGCCCGGAGCAAAAATGATGAATAACGTGCGGCAAAGCTGAAGAAGGATTCCGTCAGCCCTAGCTTCTGCTAATTTACATTTTCGCCACGGGCATATACGATCATGATGAAAACTTAGCGCCATTACCAAACATTCGGATTTCGTGCCAATTGCGAGCTTGTTGTACTGTTCTAAGGTCCGCACTTACGAGTAGAAATGGCAAGGTAAGTACATACGTGTGGTGTTTTATCTGGACGGCAAAACGTTATGATAAGTGACATTCTGAACATTTTATGGAGTCTGATTTTCGTTCCCATCACTATCATTCGTTGGCATCCGTCCACTCTTATCGCGAATTTGTATAACAGGTAGAGATCACCATCAGACGAACCCGCGCGCGATCATCCGACCGCTAGGGAGGATCGTGTCTGTGGACTAAACACGGTGACTGGCCAAACATCTAGCCACCGCACATTACTCATACAATGGGTATACAACGCGTATCTACGTGAGAGGAAGTAGGTATGTGTGCTTGTTCGGAGGGAAGGAACGGTGTACGTGCATCTAGGTTGCCCTTTACCTCACCTACCTTACTGGCAAACTTGGAACATGCAATAGCAATAGAAGTGTACAAGTACCCACAAGAAAAATAGTAGTATAGTCGTTCCAGTAGGGACGCTTCAGACGTATCCCTGCCGGGGTCCAAGCAACCGTTGTGGACTGCAACTGTGCGTTCCGCTTAAATCCCCCTGTAACGGCTCCGCAAAGTATACACAAAATGCTCCGGACCCAATACAACAACGGAGAAGAGAAGGGCAGAAAAAAGAAACGAAAAAGAAACTGCACGGTTCTTACCGCCCATAGGCGTAGGTGTAGGGAAGAAAGGGTCAATTCGCTTCTTGCCGGCAGTTCTTGGTTGGACTGTACCTACACTAGTTTTTGCGACGGTCAGGCTTTTAGTCTCTGTTTTTAGTCTCTGTTAGTGGACTCCACAGGCTGATATGCTATGGACAAGAGGGACAGGGATGGGGCTCGCGTACGTACCTGCATGAGATTGGTCTGGGCAGAAGGCTGGCACTGGCTGGATTGGGTCGTTGGGTGGACTTCTCCTAATCCGACGACACAGATTCCCTACAGAACCATCGCTGACAAGGGGGGGTAGACTAGCCAACTTGCAGATCCAGAGAGCAAGCGTCAGATGAGATTACCAAAGAAGAGGCAGGATGGACATGAGTCCAATTTAGACCGCTTGAATCGATGATCCAGGGGGGGGGGCGAGCGAGCATGGGAATGCCGGGGCCACGGCTGGGAACCGAGCGTTGAGAGAACAGGTTCAAATAGAGAGCCATTGCCGCCCTCATCGACGGATTTTCTTCTCTCATCACCGCGCTTCACTCACGGCAGTCACTCTTTAGTTGCTTTCATAGCATCACATTCGTTTTTAATTCGGATTCAGTGTTTTCACTAGTCCAGTCCACTCTTTACAGTTTTTGACTTTCAGCCGCTTTAATATGCGCTTCTCTTCCCACGGTGCGGCTCTGGCCGCCGTGGCGTCGCTCGCGACTGCTACCCCTACCGGTCCTCTGGATCTCGACCTCGACGTCGCTCGCCTCCCCAGCGACCCTCTCGACGTCACCCTTGACCAGCCCAAGGGCCTGGGTCTCTTCAAGCCTATCCACGCTGGAGTCGACCTCAACGCTGATCTGAGCGGCACCATCTTGGCTGCTGGTCTCCTCGCCGATCTCGTCGTCGAGCCCATTCTCGGCGCCCACGCTGATGCCGAGGTCTCCATCGTCTGTAACGACTGCCACGTCAAGGGTGACATCGATGCCACCGTCTCTTTGGAGAAGCTTGTCCCGGCTCTTAGCCTGTCGTTGAAGGATATCGAGGTCGCCCTCGATTTGGATGTTCACATTGGTGCCGCTGCTACCCTTGCGGTCAACCTCGTCGCCCCTGTCAAGGTTGAGCTTCCCATTGCCGGCCTCCTCAAGGTCGAGGCCCTCGTCGCCCTTGACCTCGTCCTTGGTGTTCACAGTGAACTCGACCTGTCTGCTGGTATCTACCTTGCTCTGCCCGAGGCCTCCCTGGAGACTGATATCTTCAGCGGAGAGATTCTTGACGCCAACTTCGACGGTGTCATTGTCAAGGTTCTCCCCATCAAGGTCCGCATCGGCTGCACTGAGCTCCTTGCCGATCTCCGTCTCCGTGTCGACCTTGGTGTCGCCGCTGTTCTCGATATTGATGACATCCTGCCCCTCGACAAGATCATCCCTGGCCTGAACCTGCCCGGTGTCGGTGCTGGTGTTGAGCTTGCTGTCTTCGTCAACCTTCTCGAGTATGTTGGTCTCTTCTGCGACGCCCCTGAGTGCCCGCTCGGTGAGGAGTCCTACGGTCTGAATGTTGGTGCTGCGGTTGCTGTTGACGTCGGTATTGAGAACATCCTTGATCTCCACCTCGCCCCTACCGTTGCTCTTGAGCTTCTCAACATCCCTACCCAGACCATCTGCATTCCTACCTACACCCCCACCCCCACTGGAACCATCAGCGTGCCCGGCACTGGCTCTACCAAGATTCCTACTTCCACCTCTAGCGGCCCTGCCTCTACTGGCACCTCCACCGGCGCCAGCTCTACTGGACCCAGCTCCTCCGGCGCCAGCTCTACAGGCCCTGCTTCCTCGAGCACCGCTACCGGCCCTGCTTCTTCCAGCACCGCCAGTGGACCTGCTTCTTCTGGTACCGCTACCGGACCTGCCTCCAGCGGCCCCGGCTCTACTGCTCCCGGCGGCGGTTTCCCCACCCCTTCGAACGGCTACCCCGTTTATGGCAGCTACCCCATCACCACCGCTCTCCCCACCGGTGGCGAGGGTTACACGACCACTGTCTCTACTGGTACCTACACTGTCACCGTCTGCGGTGTGAATGTCGCCAACTGCCCCTCCCAGTACCAGACTGGTGTGACCCTCACCCACACCACCACCAAGACCACCGTGACTGTCACTGCTACCGGTCTGCCTGTCCCCACCTCCACTGGTGGTGGCATTTACACCATCACCAAGCACGTTACCACCATGGTTCCTTGCTCGTCTCCTACTCCTTCGACTTTCATTCCTCCCACTGAGTTCCCTACTGCTCCTTACCCCGGTGCTTCCGCTACCACCAGCGCTGAGTACCCTGGCACCAGCGAGTCTGCTACCTACCCTGCCGGCGGTTATCCTTCCGGTACCCCCTCGGTGAGCTACCCGGCTGGCGGCTACCCTAGCGAGTCTGCTACCTACCCTGCTGGTGGTTACCCCAGCGAGTCTGCCTCGTACCCGGCCGGTGGCTATCCTAGCCAGTCCGTCAGCTACCCTGCTGGTGGCTATCCTAGCCAGTCTGTGAGCTACCCCGCCGGCGGCTATCCTTCTGGATACCCCTCTGGTAGCCCTTCCGCCTCTTACCCTGCTGGCGGTTACCCTTCGACCTACCCCATTGCCAGCACCAGCAGCGCCCCTGCTGTTACCCCTTACCCCACCGGCCCTGCTGGTGGCTACCCTACCGGTCCCGGTTACCCGACCGGCGGCAACAACAGCACCGCCCCTGGCACCTGGACGACCTACTCGGCCAGCACCAGCGCGCCCTATCCCACCGGTGGATACCCCACTGGTGTCCCTACTGGTGCTGCCGGTAAGGTCGCTGGCAGCGTTATCGTTGCCATCATTGGTGCCGTCATGGCTTTGTAAATATTTTCCAATGATTTGGTTATTGGTTTGGATGGTGTGAGTAGTTTTAGATGGATGGAGATACAATTATAGAGGAAGCATGGTGTCCCTGGCAGCGGGGACGCGGGGTTTTTTGAGTAATGTAATATTTTTCTGATCATCACTAGCGTGGGCGTTGTCATACCCTGGTGGCGTTTATTTAACGTTCATGAAAACAATGTAAAGTTATCGACATAATCGAGCTCCTAGTCTTTGGAAATGAATGTTTTGTGATCTATCTAAATCGTCTTACGCGTCTGTTTTTGAATTCTCTATGGTAGTCTTTCCTCCTGATGGTCCTTCGTATGCGACGTTTATTTTGGCCATTCTTCATTCAGGTGACGTTGTGGCTGTTACAGTAGAAGCTTCTCCGTCTGTCTCGGCATACTCATGTTATACTGCTGTGTTCTTTACATCTAAGTCCTTAGTCTGGGTTGGGTGTTTTCCTTCGATTCCCTTGGGAAAACTTATATATCCTGTTTTTACATGTTATTTCAATTGTGAACGTAACCAAGACTAGGTACCTAACGTTTACGTATATTCGCACTTGATCCATCCATGGAAGTTGACTGTCTTGTCTGTCCCTTCTCTGCCTCGCCCTCATTGTCTTTGACGATAGATAGATAGATAGATATGATAAACAAACCAAAACCCATCTCCTCCCCCCATGATGATTGATTTTAACTGCAAGAGTCTTATATTCTTTCTTTCTACCTCCAGGTTCTGATACTATATATCCATCCATCCACTAAAGAACTAATTACTTCAATTAAGATATGTAATCGACTATTTATATTTTTCCGTCTTCTTCTCCCTTTTCCACTTACTTTTTCTGTTGTAAAGTCCTCATGTTATTTATTGTATACCAACCAACCAATCAGTTGTGTTACAACTCTTAACGGACCATTTATGTAATCCACCATAACCCCCTACCCCCTACCCCCCCTTTCCCCAAAAACCCTAGATACCCCTCTTTCACCGCCGAGAAACTGAATACAAACCGGACTTATCGTCACCTCCATGTATACCTATATTAGTTGCACCTTCAATGCGACGTTGATTCCTTGTAGACATCATTGATATAATAAATAGCCTTATCAATGCCACCACCACTTCTTGCAAAGAGAATGAATGAATGAATGAATGAATGAATGAATCTGATCGATCTCACTGCCGATGTGATTAATGATTACTTACTTTACTTAGGTTAGTCTAGTTCTCGACAGACAGACAGACAGACAGATGTGCGGGGAAGCACAGCAAGCACACTGAGAAGAGGGGATGGATAAAGGGGAGCGAACATTGAACGTTTGTTAGCCTCCCTACCTACCTAAGTACTTAGTCATTAAAGTAAAGTAAAGTAAAGGAAAGTAAAGGAAAGGAAAGTAGGTAATTGGTCAATTCTAAGAGGTTAATAGAGGGGTACATATGAGCGAGCAAGTCCTTTCCCCCTCTCTTACGTCTTAGTCTTGTCTTGTTGCTTTACTCTTGTAGATGCGTATGTATGTCTGTATGTATGTGTTTGTTTATGTTATCTTTGATTGCTTTAGTAAGAAAGTAAGAAATACTACCGTAACCCCTCCTCTTTACCCTCTCTCCTCTTTTCTGTATCTGTTAGTCTAGCTGGTTTCTCCCCTCTCTCTCTTTCTCTCTCTATCCTAACTTTTTTCCCCGAGATCAATTAAATCTCCTTCGGTTGTTTTTTTAGTTGCCGGTCTTTTTGAAGTGGATCGGGGCTAACTACACAACCTAGCTTGATTATAAGTACTTAGGTAGGTAATAGTCTTTTCTTTTTCGTGGGGAAATGAGTGGATGAATGGATGACAGATGTTAATACCTAGGTATATAGGTACCGAGGGTAGAAAATAATATCTACCTACTTTATCTGGTGGAGTAGAGACGAACAACAACAAGACAACAACCAAAATACAATTCCATAACACGAAACGGAAGAAGAGAACCCCATATTTCAACTGGAAGAGAAGAAAAGAAAATCAGAAAATCCAAAATGTCCCCCCCCTTCCGAGCCGAACACATGGGATCCCTCCTCCGCCCACAATCCCTCCTCTCCATCCGGGCCTCGATCCGGGAAAGCGAAGATCCATCCTCGTCCAAGACCCTCTTAGCAGAAGAAGAAAAGAAATCCATATCCACCATCGTGACGCTCCAGCGCTCCCTCGGTTTCCGCGCCGTGACCTCTGGCGAATTCACACGGACCCGCTTCTGGGGTCTGATGTGGGACGAATTCGACGGAACATCGCAACTCCACGACGCAGACGGATCCATGTTCCGTCTGTACCACCCGGACGTGGTCTCCCTCATCGAGACAAACCGTCACGTGATGCCGGGAGAATCCGTAATCGCCACGTCCAAACTATCCCATTCCCCTTCTCGCAGCGTATCCAATCTCCACGAATTACAACTCGTGCAGAATTCCCTACCAGAGCCTGAAGATTGGAAAGATGTGAAACTGACAATGATAACGCCCGCGTGGTTCCACATGCGGTATAAACAAGGGCGCGCGTATTCCCCCTCCGCATATTCTTCTGATGCCGAATACTTCTCCGACGTAGCCGACGTGTACCGTGCCGAGTTGGCCATGTTGTATTCCGCCGGGTTGAGAAATGTTCAATTTGACGATCCGGGCATGGCGTATTTCTGTTCGGAAAAGTTCCGGAAAGGATGGGAAGACGATAAAGACAACATCGGGACGGTGGATGATTTACTGGATGCGTATATCAAGCTATATAACGATTGCGTGAGGGATCTGCCGGGGGACATGCATTTCGGCATTCATTTATGCAGGGGGAATTTCATCGGCGGGAGACATTTCGCAGAGGGCGCGTACGACGTCATTGCGCAGAAGTTATTTCGCGATTTAAATGTCCATACTTTTTATTTAGAGTATGATACCGAGAGGGCGGGCGGGTTCGAGCCGTTGAAGTTCTTGCCAAGGGGCAAAAATGTCGTTGTGGGCGTTGTTAGTACCAAGGTTCGAGAGGTCGAAGATAAAGAGGAGATGAAGGCGAGGATTAGAAAGGCGGCGGAATTCGTGGCCGAAGGGAGAGGGGAGAGTGTCGAGGAGGCGTTGAAGAGTGTTTGTGTCTCGCCTCAGTGTGGGTTTAGTACTCATGAGACCGGGTATCCGCTTTCGATGGAGGATCAGAAGAAGAAGTTGATGTTGGTGAGGGAGATTGCGGATGGGATTTGGGGTGAGCCTTGAGTTAGGTGACCAGGAAGAGAAAATGGATGGGATGGACAGTTGTGAAGATGTTGCCTGGGTTATCACGAGATGGAATGATGTTATGACTTCAACATGATACAGAGAGGATTGTACGGATAGACCTAGAGTCTAGAGAGGAGGATGAATCAACTTCAACGGACTTGGTCGAGTCACCCGCCACGGTCTAGGACAATTCTATCATCCACCCATCACCTTGTACAGTTCCATCTGCGCTTGTACCACCCCAAAGCACAATACTGTTACCGCTCTGAGTCACATCATACCCAAAGCAGCTGCGAGGGCCCGGATGAATCTTCCCATCATGTCCACCGATATCACCGGGCACTTGTACTGCCACTTCTGCCCAGGCTGACGTTCCCGTATCCGCTCCAAATTTCGACCGTATCTGGTCTTTAATCTTGGCTGGCTTAATGGCATCTGCTATACTCGACGTCGCCTTTACTTCCACATCGCTCGAAGGTAGCTGAAACGTCCACAGGTCACTCCATTGGCGCAGCTCTCCATCCTTCTCAGCGCTGCCGAGACGTTCACCAAAAAAGTACAAGAGGTATTTTCTGCCGTAACCTGTCGTCACCAGAAGCAACGCACCATCTTCTCGAGGCTTGGGACCAGGGGTAAAGGGGTTCGTCGGGATTGGGAAACTTTTCCACGTCGGTGGCTGTTGCTGGTAGAGCTTGACATCGAGAGAATGCACCTTGCATCTAAAGGTATCGGTAGTGTCGATGATATACAAGATATCCCCGTCAATGGCTGCGCTTCTGACGGCGACAGGTGCAGGTGGTAACTGATTCCAGACCCTGTTACTCGAATCGAAATGCCAGACATCTGTTAGAGCCGACTCGTTAGAGTCCACGCCTCCGTACAGAATCAGGTTTCCGTCGTGTGGAAGAAGTGTCCCTCTACGTCGGGGCGGAGGTGTTCTCTCTGGATGACTACTGGGTTCTAGTAAGCCCCATGAGTTGTTCTCCGTATCGAATGTCCAAAGCTGGGGGCCTTCATCAATGAGCGTGCCCTTCTCGTCACATCCTCCGTGGATGACGATGCGCTTCCCTAAAGCGCACCCGCTGTGCTGAGTACGAGCTGCCGGGACAGGGCCATCTGGAGTGGCAGGTATGGCGGGGATTACTCGATATTCGGGTGTCGGGTCATCTTTCGCTGGTAAGCTTATGCAATGGATATCGTTCGTGACTAGTTGACCGTCGTTGGATTGTCCGCCAAAGATATATGCCTTTGGGCCGATGATGGTGAGTGTGTGGTTGGACCGAGCAAGGGAGGAGCTAAGAACGTTAGCTTATACCAGGGGTACTTTGCCAAACGACGAACAATGCATACCTGGTATCGTCGGTTGTCGATGCAATTTGTGAAAAGCTGGCCTTTAGAGGCACTGTCGGCTTCGCGATGGAGGCTGCAACTCCTACTTCAATACCGGTAGAAGCGATCTGTTCAGCTACGAGCAACCCTGCTGCTGTCTCGGCCATGCTGTTGGACTGTTCAGAGGTCGTCGAGTTCCCAATGTGTTTACAGAGGTCAAGAATCAATAACGAGTCGGATTGTGCGTGTGATTAGCTTTTCACTGGATGGTCAGTAGAATTGAGAGTGTAGGTATTCGACAGCACGAAGAAATACATCTTTACTGTCATTGAATTTTTACATCAAGTTGCCTACAGTAGAGATATTGGAGGTAGGTGCAATGACGTACGTCGTACCTGGATGCATGACGCAACGGTTTGGCCAAATCTAGGCACAAACCTCAGGATTGATTGCATTACATGAGCAGATGTCCGTACCAAAACCCCTGGAGAGTGCCTGAAGGATTGATAGAATGGTTTCATCTTTACTATATAGTATACTTCTCAATCCGGCCACCTGCTCTTTTTATTTCATGCTAGAAGGTATTGCGTGTACGAGTACTGATCCAGAGGAAAATTGCAGTCAGTAGGTCGGTAGATCCAAACTTCAACTTCATCGGAGACTTTGCTGAGCCTCAGGCCGAATATGCGTACTAGCCCCAAGGTGGCTAGAGGTCATTCACATTTCCAGACACAGTGATTCGAATTCAACACACGGTATATAGTAAAATAATGGGGTACTGTGTGATCTATCCAAATTACGTGAAAGCACGTGTAAATACCAACAAAACTCACTCTGTGCCCGAAATACTTTTAAAGCAACACAATCCTGTAGACCTGCTCGAGTTCGAATAGCCTAGCTATAACAGTTTCATCAAATCGCCCGTGTTTCGCTGGTCAATGCCCTCGATGACCTCTAGAATAGCCCGTGATCTCTTCCCATCCTCGCCATACGCGGGACGGACAAGACCGAGAAACTTTTTCTGGACGCGTTCCTTTGAAAATGGGTGCTGTTCCTCACCAAGAGGATAGGTTTGACTAGCCGTCGTAGTCGTCCCATCCGTCCATTTGAATTCTACCCGGATTCCAAGGTCAGGCACGTCGTCCTTGATGGTCACCTCGATCTTGTCGCAGAGCGCCGTCACTTCGGGATCCTCCATCTTCTCATACATGCCCCAGCCGATATCCATCCCGAATTGCCATGCGATAGCTACCTGGTAATACATGGAGAACTGGCCGTCTACCACGGTCTTGGGATGGATTCTGTTCGGGTCGGGCGGGCCCACGAGGGTGTAGCAACCGGGCGAGAGCACGACGGTGAAATGTTCAATCTTCTTGTCGTTGACCTTGGCCTCTTGGGCCATTTTGCTCACCACCTCGATGGCAGAGTGCGTCATTCGGCAGGCCGGGAAGGGCTTGATGGCCGTTTCGCCAAAGACCCACTCCTTGCCCAGGTTATCCGTCAGTCCTACTGTTGTTGATGTTGCCGAGAAGGAGACTAGGGCGCCGAATTTGCCCTCGATGGGCCTGGTCGCGCCTACCACACCGGCTTCGGCCAACGCCACGGAGACAAACGCGTCGTGGACTGCAAATGCCGGGTGCAATCTCTTATTCCAGGATCCATTGTCGAGGAACTGCATCGACCCCGACGCCTTCGACCCTGCTAACCCGATAGCATTCTTCACCTGATCAAAGGACAGGCCCTTGATCTTGGAGATTGCTGCTACAGCACCGAAGATGCCGGCCGTGGACGTATTGTGGAAACCTCGCGTATACCCGCCATAGTTGAAAGCGCGTCCGATTCGACAGGTGATCTCGTAGCCGACGGCAATACCGAGAAGCAGCGTCTTTCCGTCGCTGTTCTGAAGTTCGGCCTGTGCTAGGGCTGCCGGGATAGCAGTCGCACCTGGATGCAAGATTGACGAAGCATGTGTGTCATCAAAGTCGAAAGAATGCGCCAACGCAGCGTTCAGGAACCCGGCATATTGTGGTGACCAGCTGCTCCCTTTTGTGAAGACGGTTGAATTACCCGCCTTTCCACCTATAGGCTCTTTTTGTTAGTACTAGTTTGTCATTATAAGTGTCCTCTAGGGATGGGGGCTTACCTAGCGCTACGGCGGCCTTCACAAACGGCTCGGTAGATTCACAGATGGCCGCAGCACCGGCAGATATGCCGATACAGTCCGTTAAGAGATCCTTGAGTTTATCGACGAGCTTGGCGTCCAACTGATCGTATGTAACATCGACAATGAACCTGCAAATTTCATCTGTAACGCCGTCCTTTCGAAGAGACGGCGAACCCGATGTACCATTCATTGTCGCTCCGTCCTCTCGTGTTCTGCTTCTCGGGTGGCTAATACTGGGATATTGATCGCTTCTCTGGGAGAACTCGGTATTTACCACGTGAACGAAGCTATCGTCGCATGTTCATTATGATCTACTAGCCAACTTCATCGTGGGTTCCTGGCGGGGTAAATATGGCGGGGCCGAGGTAGTCATTCCCGTCAGACTCGGCAACGCTTGTCCTTTCGTTTTCCCTCATCACCAGGTCTTTTTTGTGATACCTATATTAACGGGTTCAGTTGTGCATCCAGAGGTGAGGTCGTACGACGTGAGGGATCATTAATACGACCGTACTTACGGTATATGTAGATATATTGTTAGTCATCCGGTCCGTGGATTGGACGGGCTATCCGGCAATTCTGCCATCAGCCGGTGGTCACAACATACTGTGTGGATATGTACACTTGTACAGTCACGAGGTTAAAGATATCTTTTCTCCTTTGTGCTGATTACCGTGCCGAGGAACTTGGAGATATGCTGATACCAGCCACATATATAAGCGGTGACACCTAGGCGCCTTGGCGATCTAGGCAAGATTGCATGTTTATCGGCCTCATCGTGACCTTTTTCGGCAGTAATTATATGGACATATTTTGAGGTTTTATATTCAAATGTCCAGCTAACTAGTCCTATACACTTATGACAGCAATATCTGTCGTTGATACCTCTTTATTGGTTTGCAAGGACGACTACGATAATGTACCGATTAGTCCGTCCTGACCTAATAATACGTCAAGTAGCGCTAGTTTGCATGAGGTGTAAAAGCATCGTCTCATCGGCAATGATATCCGTAGCCCTCAACTTACTCGTGAGTCGTACATGTGCAGTACAACAGTACTGCTTGTACGTGTCTGACACCTCACCAGCACATATTGGGCGTTGAGTACAAGATACCTTACTTACCAACCTACTGTTATTGTTATATATGACATTTCGGTTTCGTTTTTCCTAATTGGAAAGGTGATAGGTCAGGTGTGAGTAGGTATGCGACTAGGTACACAGACGCACTGAGTTAATCCGGGATACAATCTGTAAATAATATCTATTTGCGATTTTGATTTTTTCTAGACTCTGAAAAGGTCTGCCAGACCTGGCACTCCGTTCCGGACCGATGAGGCGTTGGGTTAAAGTGGAACCTCTCTCACAGGTTGTTGTGGCCCCTTTACGAGTCGGACTGTCGGAGTAGCGTAGTGCGCGTTTGCGCATTGGAGAAGAGAAAAAAAGAACATATGAATGGCAACTGAAGAGAAGCGTCTGTTTGTTGCTACAGAGGTGCATGGTAAATTGGCACCTGATCAACCCAGGACGGTTGAGTCGTGACATTAAAACAAAACAGGTGCAGTTGATTAGGCAGGTACGCTGTTTGCAAGTTTGCAAGACTGATTATATGCAATTGCTTGCTTTGGGCTGACACATGACTTGCTCTTGCCATTTGAAGGATGTGCCTTGAATAATAAAAAGTTTTCTGTCTCTTGTCAAGGCTCATCCGCCTTTCACCTCTACATTCCATCTTGTTTTGTTCTGTCTCGTTGCAGAAGTTCAAGCACGAAACCAGTATACACCATGGACCCGTCGCAGGCGCAAGCAGCACTCGAGGGGGCAATCGCTGCCGCTAAGCTTGCAGATAGTCGCCGCGGATACATCCCCCGAGACCATCCAAGTCCCCAAAGTGTCCTATCCAAATTCTATGCTCACCATAGCATGCAGAAGTTTCGAGATCAAGCTGGGGGATATGGCGTTTTTACAACAACACCAATTCCGCCTGCCTATCACCCATGTATTCTTCCGGCGGACGATCTCGAGCCCATCGCTATCAAGCAGATGATGCTCCAGGAGCACCATCGAGGAAGAAAGGTTCTCCTCCGGGTGCTGACCGAGCAAACTACAATCAATGCCGTCATGGCGGTAGTCGAGGATGAAGAAGGCACCGCGCTGCCACTGCAATTATATCACCAGCCAAAACGTACAACTGACGATGTGGATGATGTACTCCGTGCCAACATGGTCTTGATCGTCAAAGAGCCATTTTTTAAAATGGCCGGAGATGGGTCTTATTCCATAAGGGTCGACCATGTCAGCGATGTGATCTGGCTGCTACCCACGGATCCACGTATCCCTCAAAAGTGGAGAAACAAACGGCTCATAGCTGAAGAATCGGTAGCTTTACGTGGGCAAGGAAACGCTGCAGTTGGCATCAAGCATTGGATCCAGGCAGAAGAGTTGTAAGTTTTCTATGTGACATACGATTGAGTGACATATCCTTACGGACTTCATCAAGGTATTCGCGTGCGGCACAAGCAGCTAAAACACCCGAGGAAGAGCAACTCGCAAATCTTAATCGTTCATTTGCGAATTTCCGACTCCGGCGTCCCGAGAGAGCACTTGGGTATGCATCCAAGGCCCAGACTAATCAAACAACCGAAAAGGGGCTATTCCGGGAAGCTAGAGCCTTGTATGATCTTGGCAGGTTCCGAGAGAGCTTGGAGAAATGGGAAAAAATCATCGAGCTATACTCGCACAAAGCAGAGGCCCGGTCCGAGTTGGAACGATCGCAGAAACGAATAAGGGAGGCCGAAACGGGCGAATATGATTTCGACTCCATGTACAGACAGGTGAAAGTGACGCCACCGCTCATCGACTGCGCCACGTATAGCGTACCAGTCGTTATAGGCAAGACTGAGCACGGAAATGGATTGTTTACGACACGGGATGTCAAAGCCGGAGATCTGTTGCTCTGTGAAAAGGCGTTCGCGTATTGCTTTGCGGACCAAACCGACCCTCTTGGGAGAAAGAATCTGAGTCTTCTCTTACAATTAGATAGCAAGAAAGGCAAGTTCGGGGGACAAGCGCAACTGATGAGTCAGATTATCCAGAAGCTCTACCACTCTTCCGAGGCTTCGAAGGAGTTCAGGTCTCTCTACCACGGGGATTATAAGACGGTGGCTGTCTCGGAAGTGGATGGGCACCCTATCGTCGACACGTACGTCCTCTCTTTTCTCCTCTACCTTTCTCCTCTACTTTTCCTATAAGCGTTGACTTTATTGCTATCAGGTTTTTCGTAGATAGGGTGACGAGCTTCAATGCGTTTGGCTCGCCTCGCATGAGTGATACCAAGCCTTCGCCATTATTCCGGCCCGATCAGAAGACTCGCGACGAACCAGAATCCACAAACTCTTCACTGTTCCTACTGGCCTCCCGTATTAACCACGCGTGCATTGGAAATTGTGCTAGATCATTTATCGGCGATGTGATGATGGTACGCGCGTGTCAAGACCTCGAGGCTGGTACGGAACTTCGCTTCCCGTACAAACCACCGGCGTCAAATACGACGTACAGTCAGAGGCAGAAGAATCTTATTGATGGATGGGGCTTTGAGTGCGAATGTGATTGGTGTATGGACCTCAAAGCGACCACGAAGGAGATGCTATCCAGACGAAAGCCACTTCTAAACAAGATCACAGAGGCCTTCAAGAAGAGAGTTACAGCCGCCCAACGCGAGGGCAGGCGCGTGGACCAGACGGCTCTGGCCAATATCACCAAGCTCCTGAACTTGGTGAGCAAAACCTACCCTAACAGAAAAGGTGCTTTCAGTCTGGAGTTGTGGGAACCGTACCTAGCCCTCGGTATGGTTCTTGCTGGCGACGGTCACTTCGAAGATGGAGCGCAGGCGGCCATCAAAGCATTCGAAGCTTTTGGATACGACATTGATGTCACTAGCTTTGAGATTCGAAAATGGGGATATATTTGTCCCGGAAGCATAGAGGCTTTTCGATATCTGGCACGAGTCTATGAAGGAATTGAACCAGCGTTATGTGAGAAGATGAAAGGATACGCGAGGATTGTTCACAAGATCTGTATGGGAACGGAAGTCAACTACGACTGCTATGATTGTCCCTGAGCTATAGTGGGGAAGGGAAAGTTACTGTGTTGGCGCACAAAGTAGATGGTTGGTGTGTGCTCGACGCGTTTTGCTAAGGAGCAACACTGTCCGTATACAAGATACCTAACCTACACGTACTCGTACACGTACGCGATACATAGTGTGAAAATGATTGCCAAGAAAATACGAGTCACTTCTTACTACTAGCGGCAACTGCTAGGTAAGCCCTGGTAGGTTGCGATCCACTCCCTACCAAAGCTTGTCAATCTAGGAAAGAGCTTGGCGTTCTAATTTAGTATGCGGCTCAACAACGTAACAGCCTCAGCTCAGAACAGGGATATAACATGTAAAGCTCCTGACCTAACCACCAATCCACCGCTTTTGAGTTTTGTCTATGATGAAACCATTCCTCATGGACAGAAAACACTGTCCTACTGTACAGAAAATAAATGTCCGACGGTACAGTAAGATGTTGATTGATATAGGCCTGGTCGAATTGCGTTTCCATCTCATCAGGAGACTGAAGCTTCCTCAAGAAAAGAGAGTATAAATGGCAATATAGTAAGTGAAGTGACACCGATCGGAGAAAGTGGTTGCCCTGTCGGATTCTCTCTTCATCGATCGGGGAACCTTGAAGGGTTTTAAATGGCCGAATCTAGCCGTTGCGTTACCAACCAAAATACATCCCATCCATCGTATTGGTTCCAAAGATTAGAGTTCCCTATTGATAGGCAGGCCCTTGCCCCCGATGCTCAAGTTTAGGTTTGGGGGGGAAGAAAAAGTCCGAAGCCTCCGGAGTCCCGATCTACCTCTCATGCCCTCGTTTAAAAGCCAGCCCACCACTAGGAAATTTTTTGTGCAGGCACAGAGTTTAATTCTACGGGCAGAGGTTTTTTGTAAACGACCAGTTTTTTTCTGTCGAGGGCCACGTAATTCCTTTGCATGACGTGTCTGTCGTGTTTAATACCAAGGAAACAGCTTGCAGGAACTTGTCGTTTATCTCCGCGGCCTTTTCTATTATTCGGTTAAATTGTTTTATACATAAAGTTGGAGCATCCCGAATGGACGGTATTTGTCCGTCCAACAACAACCCAGATCAAGAATACGGAGGGTTATATTCGGTGACGACTTATCAACGTCTCGTCGCTATCCTCGTTGTTTAATTAACCCCCGCTGTCAAGATGCCTTTCGGTAGACGCGCAAACAGTCACTCTGATAGTGATGGCACTTATCATGGAGGTGCCGTCCAGGATGCCAATCCCACCGGTTTGACGAGGGAGAAGTCGGAAACAGGTGGTGCTGCTGCATCGCCGGCGCATCAGGAAAAGGTCACTTTTATTGCCTGCTTCCTTGGTCTCGTTGCCAGTATTGGTGGATTCATGTTTGGTTATGTGAGGTGCGTTACCCCGAGGCCCCTATCGTCATTATTGAAGTGGCTACCCCCTTCTTGGTCATTTTTATGAGAAACTGACATGTCCTTCTTGGAATTATAGTGGTCAGATATCGGGATATTTCCAAATGGCAGACTACGCGCGTCGGTTCGGAAACGAGCCCCAGACCTCTGCGATGTCGACTCCCTTTAGTGCCGCAAGACAGGGCACTATCGTCGGTCTTTTAGCCGTTGGCTGTCTTGTCGGTGCCCTGATTGCCGGTCCTATGGCCACGAAGCTAGGCCGTCGCTTGTCCATCTCTGTTGCCGCTCTGTTCTCTTGCGTCGGTATTATCGTCGAGATCTCGTCGGAATATAAATGGTATCAATTCGCCATCGGTCGGCTTATCACCGGCCTTTCCATCGGCGCTCTTTCCGTCGTGGTACCAATGTATCAATCCGAAAGCAGCCCCGCCATCATTCGCGGCGTTCTCGTTTCGACATACCAATTATTCATCACCCTCGGTATCTGGACCAGCTACATGGTCGACTGGGGCACGTCCAACCGAACCAACAGCGCCTCATGGCGTATCCCCAACGGCCTCGGCTTCGCATGGTCTCTCGTTCTCGGAGCTGGTATCCTCTTCCTGCCCGAAAGTCCTCGTTACGCGTACCACAAGGGTCGCATCGAGGAAGCTCGACGGACAATTGCTCGTCTCGCAGGAGTCGATCAACATTCCACACCCGTAAACTACGAAATCGACCAGATCCGCCAAAAAGAAGACGAAGAGAAAGCCGCGGGAAAAGCAAGCTGGATCGAGATCTTTACGGGTCCGCGCATGTTTCATCGCACGGCGCTCGGAATCGTCCTGCAAGCGGGTCAACAGTTGACGGGAGCGAATTTCTTCTTCTATTACGGAACTACTATCTTCCGCGCCACGGGTCTGAGTAATAGCTACGTTACGCAGATTATTCTCGGGAGTGTCAATGTGTTTTGCACTTTTGGCGGGTTGTATGTCGTGCACAAGGTCGGGAGGAGGAAGGCGCTTATTGCTGGTGCTACGTGGATTTTTGTCTGCTTCTTGTAAGTTTTACAACCCTCTCCTTTATTCCCTTTCTTCACTTCGGTTATGCTGACGACGATTGATTTTTCTAGAATCTACGCCTTTGTCGGCTCTTTTGCATTAGATTCCGCAAACCCGCAAAACACACCCCAAGCCGGCTCCGCTCTCATCGTCTTCTCGGCACTGGCTATTGCCGCATTCGCGGTGACTTGGGGACCGATTGTTTGGACGGCTGTTGCTGAGATGTATCCTTCGAGATATCGGGCTCCTTGTATGGCTCTTGCTACTGCTTCGAATTGGCTGTGGAACTTTCTGATTTCTTTCTTGTAAGTTCCCTTTCCCATTTCTTTTTCTGGAAGGGTGGAAAAATCCTAATGTGGGGGGGAAAATATAGCACTCGATTCATCACCGACAAAATCCACTACTGGTACGGCATGGTCTTCGCAGGCTGCTGCTTAGCTTTGGTGTTCATCGTGTACTTCTTCATGATTGAGACCAAGGACCGAACGCTCGAGGAGATTGATACCATGTATGTTTTGGGTGTTAATCCTATTCATTCGGCGAAATGGGATGCTACCAAGGATCCGAGGGTGAGGAATGTTGGGAACGGACAAGTTCAGAACCAGAATGGGACTCAGGAAGTTTAAAAGGGGGGAAGGAAGGGATTGGTTAAAAATCATGGTTGGATTTCATTCATGGTTTTGTTTTGTATACGTTATCAACAGCGGAATTACCTAACCTACCTAGTTGAAGCGGAACGGATTGAATAGGTACCTAGATACTTAAGGAGGAGACACGTTGGGCGACGGTTGGTTTTGGTCTTGGTCTATCAGGGCTCTATGGTCTTGTATAATTATTTGTACTTTATTTTGGGTACTTTGGTAATTATTGGAACAGCATTGGAAGAATTATTTTATTACAGCGTCAGTCATGGATCTATGAACTACTGCTGAATGATATGAGTTCGGTAATCAATTAGGTATTTCCCTACCTACTATGGTATCTGATGAAGAACCCCTAAAACGGAGGTCAATGGGGTAAGCTTAGGCTTGCGGCGAGGTTCTATAAAGTAAGTAGGTAAGTAGGTACCGAAGGTGAAAGAAAGCTCAAATGTCGGTCCCGGCACTGCATTTGCTCTTTGTAATTAACGTAGTACCTATCTCTCCTCCAGAAGTGGGGTGAAATGGAACGGAAAAGAAGCCGAGTGGATAGATGAAGTCGTTAAGAATGCAGAAATAGTGTTGTTTTGATAATGTTTGATGGTTTGCTGGGTTAATTGAAAGGTGAATGGTGGTGAGATAGGTGAGTAAGTAAGTACTTGTAGGTTGGAATTGGGTGAGGTCTACGAGTAGGTAAAGTACCTATGCTGAAAAGTAAAGAGTACGTACTCGTACCTGTTTTGGTGGTTGACCGTACGTTTTGGGATCCATAGCCCTTTTTCCTGGGGGTGCGCCTCGTTTGCCATACATTTTGGGTTAGACGGTGGCTGGAATGAGGGGCGTGGCCCGTGTGTTATCGGATTGGGTTTAGGTTATAAGTCCGGATACCTACCACAAACAGCAGCGCGAGGAATCAAAGGTGGAGTGGATGAAACCCGAGATCCTTCCAATTTTATAATCATGTTGATTATTTGTACCTCGCGTCCCAAAAACCTCTTCTTACAACTTGCTTTTCTCCTTCTTCAAGTTGTTTGGAAACATACGAGTATGTGGCAATAGTGATGTTATATCTTGTTGTCAACTTTATTGATAATTCTCTAGTAGGGAAAACCGGTAGATCAATCCCCTGTTTAACCTATACGTATAATATCTGCCGTACGCGCTCATGAGTGAAGCAAGACTGCGGCGGCGTCGTCTTGGCTAATCCCACAAAGGTATTACGTGCAGTTCAGCTATCTTTTAATAGATTTTTCTTCGGCCCCCAACCGTTTTGACTACAGTAGTTTTCGTAGAGCAAGAGTCCGGCGTTAAATAGTTTGAAGTCCCAAAGTCTCTTCTCTTAATATTATGAAGATCTAAAGTCATCTTTGAAATGACACACTAGTGCTTGAATTATGAGTAGAATTTGCTTCTACAAGAGATAGATCCCCGCCTCCCTAAAAATATGCCAAGAGACCCCATGTCTCCACGCCACCGCGACGCTTACGGGCGCATTTTACACATCGACCAAACACTGGCGGGTCGTGAGCTTTATCTACGACCAAGTGATGGAAGACTTCGTAGCTTGAGAGTGCAAGGAATAGATGATGCGATAGGCTATGGCCAAAGAAGTTGGGAGAGGAACGGCCGCCTGAAGTCGCGGATATCTTGGATCTTACAAATCAATCGCTGGACTTACTCCTCTGTTCTCGTAGAGGGGACTGAACAGCGTCGCTATACTCCTAGCACGGTCTTCCCTCTCCTTCTGAAGTGGATACCGGCTTGTCTTTTGCTTGTCATTCTTGTGAGCTCACAGGCCCTGTTTTTGAACGCCTGGTGCTAAGTTCTAACACTTGGTAGCTCATAATACCCCAGAATCTGGAAGGTATCTTCAAAAATGGGGGCAATTATGACCCTATCAAGTATCAGGATTGGCGCTATCCGAAGGTCTCGAGAAACCGTAAGGAAGGTGAGGATGAAGCGTCGGCCAATCAGAGCGATGACTTGGAGAGTGAGCCTCTCTTAGAAGAAGGGGCCATCGAGATGGATAATATGGCCCGTCAGTTACCTGCGATGCTGCAAATGGACGACGAAGAAATGGACGAGGAATTTGATGACCTGCCAGCACGACACTTCCGACCTCGCTACCTCTGTTTTCTCCAAGATGGACCACGTGGCCCAGATACGGAATATGAGACGTGGAATGTGACGGACTGGACCAAACAACATGGCGAACATTCTAGTACCGATTTCGTCTTCATTTCATACACTAGGAGGCAGTTCCTAATCACTCCAGAGCAAAAGTGGAGGGGTAAGCCGGAACCGGATGAGGCCACCCAAATCTCCTATCGCCAACAGGCAGATGCGGATCGCACCATGGTGCTTGCCTACGGCATGGAAGCCGCTCGGTCGGCCGGGAAGCGGGCATTCTGGGTCGATTTTGAATGCATCCGAGACGCCGATAACGTGGCCAGGGGCACTGCGCAGAGCGATGATGTGTTTCGCATTTGTGACATTGTTCGCGCCGCGCACTCGTTAGTCGTTCTCGTAGGAACACCGCACGAAGCCAGGCAACCCGGGGAGGCACGACAGAATGATTATGATGCCGCCTCCATGGACGAGTGGCTTCGAGAATGGGGCACGCGATTGTGGACACTGCCCGAGATACTTCTCGTCTCGCCCGAGCGACGCATCAAGCTTTATGCCGTCGGCGGCCCCAATCCGCCAGAGGAGGTCGCCAAGCGGAACATTGCTGCGCGGTCGGTTTGGCCCGATGCGAAGCTGGTCAGACAGTTAGTAGATCACTACGAATCCTCGATCCACTTGACGCCCCTCGAGCTCGTCAGTATTGCGCTTGAATGCTTCTCGTGGCGACAGACGGACCAGTTCAACAATGGCGACATGTCATACGCGCTCATGGGGCTTTTACGAAGGCGACCGGCTGTTGTCAAGTCGGACAAGAGTTTCGAGGCTTTCGCTCGTCTCTCCCTCGCCAACGACAGCGATAAGCTCCTTGAACGTCTGATTTGCATGCAACCAACACGTCGCGATGCGCCCTGGCACAAGATCCGTGACGCCTGGGGTGCTAAGCTCTGGGATATCGAGCCACATTGCCAAGTTGCGGGTATTGTCGACGACCGGACAGTCACGCTGGACGGCGCATTCGGCGCTACAATCCAATGGGATAAGCTGGAACGGGTGGCATTTATGAAGCGGGCTACCATCAGCCGTCTAATCGGCAAGATTCTGCTACGTGGCGCGCCGGGCTACTTGCTTGTCGGACTACCTCTGCTCATAACAGCGGGCATCCTAAGTAGCGGCAATAACTCACAGGGTGACGATGATTCTTCAGCGGCCAATGCCGATCCTTCAGCGGTCACGCGCCCCTTTCTCATCATAGGTCTTATAATCGTTATCCCCTCAGCCATCATAAGCTTGTTAATTCCACTTTTGCTGCTTAATATCTACCAGGGCAAATTCTGGTCGACCCAGGCACATTTTTTGGGGATACAAGGGATCCCAGATGACCTCGGCAAACTCGAGAGGCTCCTCTTCGGATTCAATCATGGCAGGCTCAAATGGAGTATCGCGGGGAGCACATTATCGCGTAACGGACTATCCAAGGACGGGGAGCGAGTCGGACTCCGGCCAATAAACGTGAATACCCTCGACAGCAGTGCCGACGACAATGTGTCAGAGATAAGACAAGAGGGAGAGACTGCATTCACACTCATCGACACTTACGCCATGACGGCGACGGCGTTCCGCGCTACGAGACCCCCAACTACGGTCATTGTGTGCGGACGCGAAGGTGGCATGCAGCGCGCTATTCTGTGTTCTTATGACTGGCGCGGGGGTTTATTCGTTCGCGAGGCTGTCATCCGAGTGAAGACTTTAGTGTTGGACCGCATGTTCCGAGTTGACAGGTTTCGCTTTGCGCTCGGTAGGACAGGCCATGGTGCAAACGGTTCTACACTCAACGCTGCGGACCCTGTTACGGCCGGTCTTAGCAAAAGAACAGAGCAAGATGGGTTCTGGCCCCAGTGGAAGCTGGACCTTTCTCTTCTTCCCTTTATGTGGGTAAGTGATTTTATGCAGTTCATTTGTTCCATAGGAGCCTTGTATGGGTCGCTCCATGATGGTGTTGCTGACATTCCCAGTTCGTTTCTGGTGTATGCCTGCGTAATCTCACAGATGAGGGCCTCAGACTCTCTTACCTCGATTCTGTGCTATCAAGTGTTGGGTCTCTGCTGGTCCAACCGCTGAACTATTGGTTGTTTGCGAAATGCCATATTGGACACGTTATTGGTGCCGGGACGCTACTCCAAGGTAAGAGGTTTTGTCAAAAATATCCGCGTCTCTCCATTACCTACCTATAATTTCTCACTACTATTACAGGTTTCCTTGCCGTTATCTACCCGTTTATTGCAAGCAAGGGTGGCCTTCTAGCCATAAATTTCTGTGAGTCATTCCGCATGCATTTCTATACAGAGAAATCTTTGATTCGGAGCAACGCTCATTTATGGTATTTCACGTGTACTTGTACATACGTCTACATTAGGTTGGGCAACTTGACAGTACTGTTATAAAACGAGGCTAAATGGAATCTTGCAGTTCATGGCATCGCCCAAGGTGTCCTCATACCTTCTTTCGTTTACCTCACAGGGCTATGGTATGATGGTGGTTGGGGTCAGATACTGAGAACTGTGATCTGGGCTTCCGGCAGCGTGTTCCTGTCGACCTTACCAAGTCCTCGCATTTTTTCAGGATCCATGAGGGTCTCTATATTGCCTCTCGTCTGGGCATCCATCTGCATTCTGCTTTCAGGATACGCCACTCTTGTTCTTCGGACACCGGAGCAGGTCAATTGGCTGTGGACGAGTCGAAAGTCTACGTCTCTAGGTGACCGTCCGGGCAGCCGTTCCGGTGCACATACTCGGGCATGTGAACCTCTGAACCTCAACCCCTTTAAAAGATACCCTTTCCAAGTCTGTACTGTTACTGATAGTTTATTGCCACAGATATTTCCTCTTTTAAAGACAGCACGGACGTATCTTTTCGGCCTCTTATTCCTGTTGCTTGCAGTATCTGGGTCATTTCGTCACCCCACCGACCCCACCGCACGTTACGTAAACCCACCATACGTAACGCTTGGATATGTCTTCCCATTAGTCTTGACCTTGTTTATGGTGGCTCTTTTCGCTCGGTTCCGTCATGGGCATTGTAAGTGTCCAAATATCTGTTCCGGGGAACAACTTTATACTTGTGTGGTGTTCGCAATTGCTAAACGTTGAACGTAATCTTCCCCAGTACCGATTATAATGATATTAATCTCGCTAGCCTTCGCTGGGAAACTCGGCCTGCTAAAGGCAGATGGTGCTCTGCTGGAAGTATTGATTTTCTTGGCAAGTCATGGACAATTTGCTGTTTTTCGTAAGTCCCCGTTTCCATACGCGATTTGACACCCAAAGTGAATATACGGTCACTAACCCCGAGCCAGTCGCCTGGGCTTTGCTATCGACAGATATGGTTGAACCGCAAGCACTGCTCGGCACCTTGTGCATAGCATTCGCAAGCTCCGAGGTTGGCCATGTTATCAGTTATGCGTGTCTTGCTGTCTTGGTTAACCTATATGGGGGTTTTAAATTCATTGACATTCCCCCAGCAACTATTACGACTTTTTACGTTCTAGCTCTTGTCGTTTTATTGTTATGGTCAGTGTACCGTTGGTGGGGCGAAGGACGGGATGGCGGACGCACAGTGACTCCAGCGCACGTACTCGTACACCACCAGCACCCGGAAGCTTCCTACCATCACATTGAGAGTGGCTATCCTTCTCAAATGTCGGTGGTGAATTAAGTTGGGCAGAGAATGTTAAATATTGAAAAGGCCGCTCTCCGGGTCCTAGTAGGCATTAGCCTACCTATGTTTCTAGAGTCGACCGTAGAAGAAAATATGTTGGGGAGTCTTCCTATCCCTATAGCTGCACAGCTACGATAAGTTAGCACACCTTCTTTTACCGAGTTCTTAAAATTGCTATCCAAAGCCCCTTTGTAAACAGTTTCAAAGACCTTGTTTGGAATATAAGAGTCTTTTATGATGCTTGGTACAAAGAAGAAGTTGTGCCTACTTTGTATTCTCCACAATGGAACAAAAGGATTATATTTTGAGAAAGAACATATTATGTTAAAGGTTGTTTACAAAGACCGGGGCCTGATGGAAATTTGTCTTAAAAGACGGTAGACCAGCCCATCTACCCATTCCAGAGACAGAAACAAATCGGAAATATATTAGCTTTTATACCCAAACTAGGAGATATCGCAACGGCAACAAAAACCCGCATACCACCAGGAAAAGTTAGAAATAAGACCAGAAAAACAACAAGGTAATAAGAAGATAAAAATAAGAAACGGGCAAGAAAAAAACAAAAAAAAACGAAACCATGTCTCGAAACAACTACAATACCCAAGAAGACTCCATCTACAAAAGCAGACCATACCACGCAATCTATCTATCAGAAGACGAAGATGAAGACGACGAGGATTCCATCTATTACTGGGGTCATCCGGAAGTTGATTTCAATCGACATGATTACGAGATCGAGAAAGAAGACAGGGATTGGTTGCGGAAACTTGCTATCAAACCACCTACCTTTCCTACCACGACAAACAGGAATGAGGAAAACCACTCTTCAAACATCCCACCGCCTACTCCTCGGAAAGTAGTGATAGATGAGGAGGTATCGGCTGTGGAACACTGGCGGAATACAGTATCGTTGTCTCGAACCCACTCAAAACTCGAGAAGGAAAAGAAGGAGAAGGTCCACACGGTCACGGAAGAAGACACAACTACCAAAATCCAAATTCAGACACAGACACCAGAACAACTCGAACTTTCCAAAGCCCTATCCACAACAAAAAGAAATCTCACGCGCGTAATGCAATTCATGCTGAAGCTGGAAGCGCGAGCAGGGAAGACGAGTAAAGAGGGGATAAGACAGACTCTTGACGCTACGGTTTTGGAAACTTCAAACTCTAGCCCTAACACCATCACTACTACAGAAAAGAAAGACGAGAAGGTTGGGGAGGGGGAGGGGGAGGGGTTAAAAGAAGAGATTCAATACTTGATGGAATTATCCCGAAATCTATATGACAGGATGTATCTCGTCGATCGGACATTTCGGAAACAAGCCCTCACAACTACTACATCCACATCCTCATCCTCATCCACTCCCTCCTCTTCCTCTTCTCCCTCTTCTTCTTCTTCTAAACCCGCACCTACACCACCTAAACCCATCCTCCTCCTCCCCGAACCAGCCATGAAATCATGGATCCTCGTAGAGAAGAAAACAACCCGGCTCTCGGCCGAAGAAACATGTTTCTTCACGGCGCGGGATTTGGCTTCGGGGAGACGATTCCGCGATTGGATAGCCTATCTGAAACAATCGTGTAAATTCAAAGATTCGAGATTCGACGAGAAGAAGCTGGTCGGGCTTGCCTGGAGGTTCTTGGACAGGGAGATTAGAAAGAACATGAGGAGGGGTGGGAATGTAGGGGTGAAGGGGTTCTTGGAGGATTTGGAAAAGAGGGAAAAGGAGGGGGGGTTTGCGGCTTTGTTGGGGGATGTGGAGAGGCAGGAGAGGGAGGATGAGGATGCTTGGATTGCGTTGGGGAGGGTTTGGAGGTGTGAGGTGTAGGGTGTAGGGTGTCGGCTGATTGATTTTGTTATGGCTCTTGATAGGATGGGGGGTTTGTAGATTGATTGAATGATTAAGGTAGGTGGTGTTGATATACCGAATTGGATAATTGGTTCTTACATTATATATAAGATACCTTGGGAGAAGATTTTGACTTTATTGATGTTGTTGTTGAAAAAGGGGCGTCATCTGTGATATGATATGATATAGCCTTGAGTCCCACTCGGTTATGTAACGCCAGTAAAAGTAAACAAATCAGAAAAAAAGGAAGGAGTACTGCGTATGTACCCCCCGATATATCAATCAACATACACGCCAATATCAAGAACAAACCTATACATACTGACTGACACTCCTCTCCCGAGACAGGTAGGTATGGTTAGGTACATTTGTAGGTACATCCCCCCAACCTATCAACCAAGCAGGTACCCATCTATATAACCATACCTACCACACCAATCTACAACAACAACAACAACAAACAGCCCGGTTGGTGTAGTGGTAGCACGCTCAATGAGGGTCCGGGGATGAATGACAGCTTGCTGCTATTCAAAGGATGTTGACAAACTCACATCTAATACTGTAGAGGCCTTGGTTCAATTCCAAGTCTGGGCAAATATTCTTTTTTCTTTTTTCTTTTTTCTTTTTTCTTTTTTCTTTTTTCTTTTTTCTTTTTTCTTTTTTCTTTTTTCTTTTTTCTTTTTTCTTTTTTCTTTTTTCTT
>MU401673.1:36437-61493 GCA_022579005.1 Poronia punctata
TTTTTTTGGTTTTACTTTGATTAATTTATTTTATTCTGCCGTCATTCCTGAAACATGCCTCCAACCCATAGTAGACCAACACTTTATTCTAAGAACTGTGTCTATTTAAAGTCATTTAAAACTAGATATCATATCTGGTCTTTTTTGTAGTAATAAATGCCTTACATAGTTGGCGCACTTGTAGGTGTCGTTGATTCTGTACCTAAGTCTTGTCTTCTTGTAGACATTGGTCTTTTTGTAATCCCCTATACACCAAGAACAACTGGGCTAAAAGTAAAATCAAACAAGTCTATTGTCTACAGCTTTTTAACTCGTTTCAAAACAACCAGTCAGTCCATTGTATCAACATTGCTGTTCTTTGTCCTCCCACCAAGCACGACAAAGCTTATTGTTTTGTGTGTCTGGGACAATCCCTAACCTTGGCGACAACTCGTTAATATAAAACCCTTTGCCCATCCCCCAATTTTTGCACTCACTCGATATATACTCTGGTCCAAAACAGAACCTTAATAAATACACAACATCAATCATCATCATCATCCTCACCAACCATGTCTCACTCCCCCCCCTCCCCAACCACACCCAGATCCACAGAAACACTCTTCTCCGCAGCCCGTCTCCTCTGGGGACCCGGACAAGAACAATACTACGGAACTCAAAAAAAAGAGCAAGTACGACGTATGAAGCCACCACAGCTAAGTATCGTCATCCCTTCCGGACGAACCTCCGTTCCCCCGCTCCTTAGTCCCGATGAGGAAATGTCCTGCTGCCATTTTTGTCTAGGGGCTGGGATTGATCATGATACAGGGAAGATGAAGGTGATGATAAGGAGAAGGAGGAGGAGATCTGATTTGGTGGTTTCGTGTTTCTTTTGTCTTGTTGTGATGGTTGTGATGGTGGTGGTGGCTCTTTCGTCGAGGGGATTTTGAGAGGGAATTATAGATGGGTAAGGTGGTAGGTAGGTAGGTAAGTAAGTAAGTAAGGGTAGTAGTACTACCCTTTGCTCATCTTACTATCTATATGAGCTATGGTCATTTCTGCCTGAAACAGTACCTTAGGGATCATCACTGCTAGGAACTTCAGGTCATGTCAAGATATAATAAAATTCGAGACCTTAGAACTGTCACGGGCAAAGTCTTTTATATTAATTAAATAAGCTTTTTTTTAACTACTACTATTAATTAATAAAAGGCGACGAGTCCGGCGCGAGGTGCTGTCAGATTTAAGCCAATATCCTGTCAAGGTCATGATTGTCTGTGTCTTCTTTTTCTGCCCGTCGAGAACCTCTGTCTTCCGGCTTCCCTATTTTAACCCGTCGGCGGTAGGTCTCATCGTACCACCATGGTACGTCGTGATAGCGTGACTATAGAGGTAATCGTTATATCCGACACCCATAGGAGTTGTCTAGTGTCCATATCGTCAAATCTAACAGGTGCGGTAGCAACACCGCCTAGGAACCTCGTGCATCTTCCATTGCCCACTGTCCACTGTCCACTGTCCACCTTTGAGTGACGGAAGGTTATGAGACGACGGGAATAGGGACCTCCAACCCCCCAGCATTCCATTCACCCGTTGCGGTGGCGACCACGGTCCCGTTGATTTCGTGGTGGATGGTGATCTTTGTCGCCTCTGGGTACTTGACGGTAAATTCGTACGAGACGAACTGATTGGTGGGCGAATAGTTGCAACCTCCGGTTTGTTCGTCGGCGATGACAGCCGTGACACACTAATATTTCTCAACGTCAACACGGGTTAATCCAAAGTGAGCAAATGATATATATATATATATATAACTCTCTGTTACGTGTAGATTTCCGGTGTTTTCGGTGGTGTTTTGTAATGTAAGGATTGAGGTTAGAAAAAAGAAATCAATCACTCACGTTGACGTTGAAACCGTTAATCCCCGGCACGTAATCGTCCTCGGCAATCAAGGAGAAGTCGTAGCGGCAGCCGAGAAGACCGCAGCCAGAGCTGTGAACCAGTAGGGAGATGGCACCGGGCTGTGTGCGTTCCGACACTTTGGATTCGGTTGGCATGGCCGTGGCCAAGTTGGCGAGGGTCGCCACGGCGGCCGAGGAAATACTTGCAAACTTCATGATGATGATTTGGGAATTTTTTCTCCGGGGCTACGCTACTTGGACGAGTGAGAGTGATTGGAAGATAAGACGACGAGCAAGAGAGAGAGAGAGAGAGAGAGGGCGATCGAAATCGCGGTTTTATAACCAAATCTTACAACAACGAGGCATCGATAAAGGAAAGACTTACATGGTTCTTGTAACCAGAACAGGTCGGCCAAGGAGTTGATGCTTACTATTGTAGGTACGGGTTTCAATGAAAAGGATAACTCTTGGAGTAAACCGGAGCTTGCGAGGGTATGTAACTGTTGAAAATCTCGGAGCAAACCCGAGCTTGCAAGGGTATACAAAAAAAAATCATTAACCCTGAGGTTTATCGGTGATAACTTGAAGTCCGCAGCTATATGGGGCCGGTGCATAATCGAATACGAGTACTCCTTAAGCCGTTTGTCAGCATGACATAGAGTTCCCGGCAGGAATAAAGTGGGGTTGATTACTGTAGCAGGAGATTGAGGAAGGCCACAATGGCTGTCTCGTAAGCGTTGTACAATGCTTACAACTGTTGTGAGATCCACAGCCGGTTTGAATTTCTAGCATTGGAAGTAGGTACCTCCTTTTCCATACAATTTACGGGAGGTACATAGCAATGTACACCAAGGGCCACCCCGACCCTGGCTGCGCGCCGGCCGCCACGGCTACAGAGTGACGTTCAATTGTAAGGTCTTTATGTGATATGTGAAGTCACTCTCTGGCCTAGGTGTTCAACCGGCGCGCAGCAAGGTCCGGGCAGTGTCGGGTTCCTTGGTGTGGCCTTCGGTCAAGGTGGTGTATGTTTGGATTGACTACAACCCACACCACACCACACATAATCAACCAACCAACCAACCAGGCAAGTGGCTTACCTAACCTTACACTCATATATAAAGCTAATTGCAAAGGATTTCATAGGCTAGCTATGTTAAAATGGATGGCGAAGGGCTGGCTGGGATCAAATACCTACCTACTTCCATCAGACCCTAAACTAAGAAGTGGCTACTTGAACAGATCAGCGCTTTAGCCGATGGTGCCCCAAGATATAATAAACGTGAGGAAGCGGGCCATGGCTTAGAGAATACGTACCTAAACTTGAGATACGCCAACTAACAAGGAGGAGACTGCACTGACGGGCATATACCTAGTGTACTAGTAGGTGGGCTTTGTGATCGGTACAAATTAGATAGTAGACTTAGCAACGATTAAATATCCCTCTTGTTGCGCCTTGACCATGATATTAAAGCGATATAGGTAGGTAGATATCTCACGAGTATCAAAGGAAACATGGTGATCTAGTTTAGCCGTGCTTGAGGCGGGCACTGCTCGATGTATTCTTCATCGTCCATCTGCCTCATTTGTTTTGTCAGACATACCCATGAAGCCGAGGGTAACTGAGCTAATCAAGGGGCTTCTTTTAGATTTCGTCGTGATTTTCCTTGGAATTCTCGTAGGTAGGTCGAACTCCTAGTAGACAAAAAAACAGGAAGGTACGATTGAGTCAAGACCAGGTGACAGTTTTAGCAGGCACCTTCCTGCCCAGTGAATGTATTTAATCTTGCGATGGTCACCTTGCTATATTCACTCCAAGTCTAGAATCTAGATTCACCTCCCATATCATACACCACCCATACTATTCATCTTGCATATCTACCATACACTTCTCATATCTTCCATACACTTCTCATATCAACCATACACTTGTCATATCACACACCACCCTTAGGTTACACATACATTGGCACATAAGGTACACAGGTAAGTATGTATATGGCATGCCGCTAGACTCTCAACATCACCACGCTCTACATCATCATTCCTCGGTATACTATACTTCGAGGGGTTCACCCAAGCTGCCATAAACTTGCCTGCGGACTCCCGGTATCTGTGAGTATAACTCGCAGATAAATAGTAAAGGTATTTCTACTACACCAGACCTACATAGGTACCTATGTAAGTAAAGTTGCACATTTGCACATACCGTGCACGTCATATCCTACTTCTACTAGGCACCTCTCACCTTCCAGAGTTTAAACTCATCCACCTATTACACAAAACACCATTAATTCCTGAGACTGCATGTTCTCCAAAATATTTCCATCCTCGGCCCAGCAAGGTACCCTCAGCTAATACCTAGACGTCTCTCAACTTGAAAGCATAGTACCGCACACATAACTTCTCATACCTCTACTACCTACACGGTCACCTTTCACATACTCAAGCTAGGCCAAATCATCTTCAACGACCATTGGTAACATACTATCATCGTATCTACGTGGGATATCTTACGACTTCAACCAAAGCAATGCCGAAAGTTAAGGTTAAAGTAAGAGACAATGTCGACGCGAAGCCAAGCCTAACAGACCTTGACGACGACAAGTTTGGGTGGAGAGCCTGCGAGCAGAAATATTCGAATCTACGACTTCATCTCAAAGAAAAGGCAGTAGAGACGGGTATCAAACACTGCAGGGACCTGGCTACAATCATTGAGAATGGCTTCGAATCCATGACAGGACACAGCAAGCTATTTACAGAAACTCTGTGGCCGTCGAAAAGCCGGGAAGAGTGGTTAAAGAAGAGTCGTAAGTTATCGATTACTAAGAAGAGGAACGGCTGTACAGGCTCATATTCGTGCTAACTTGTGGGAAAACCAGGACATCTTTGCAAGGAAAGTGAGGATTTCAAAATCCTAGTAGGTGTAGCTGGTGCCACTGGCAGTGGTAAGACGTCTGTCTTGAATGCCCTACTAGGATACCCAGAGCTTCTTCCAACCAGTAATGAAGAGGCTTCCACTGCTGTACCGTGCAAGGTGGCCTACAACAACGACAATCGTCCCGAATATGCCTTTCGCTGCCAGGTCACCTTTCAAGACGAAGAGAGCCTTAAGGATAGACTGGAAAAGTTTCTCAAGGACCTCGAGGAAAAGATACTCCTCGAAGAGAATGACAATGGCTCGGTCGAAGATGGGGAAGCTATTCAGACGCTTGAGGAGTCCCTGCGACCTACGCAAGAACTGATATCTGTTGTCTTTGGGTTGGACGACTATGGGCAGCTCCGGGAAATGTCGGTTGATGAAATCCTAAACCTAAATCCGGAAGCCCTCGACCTACTAGACACAGTGAAGGATTTCCATTCTGAAGATTACAGTGTCATTTCGGAAGTAGTAAAACCTTATATGGATTCGACGGCTACTAACCATGGCGCATCTGCTAACGGTATGAACTTTGCAGCTTGGCCACTTGTAGCAGAGGTTGATATATTCGTCAAATCGGACCTCTTGCAAAATGGAGTGGTTCTGGTAGACCTGCCGGGTCTAGGAGATGCGGTCGAGAGCCGAGAAGCGGTGGCCAAACGATATTTTGACCAGTTGGCAGCAACCATAATTATGTCGCAGGCGACTCGAGCGGCGGACAATGCAACGGCTGCCCACCTAATGTCCAAATATCAAGAAATGGCCATGATGCTCAACGGCAAGTTCCACAAACAAGGTTTCTGCGTTTGCGTGACACAGATCGACCAGATCGACCGCAGAGCCGCTTTGAGGAAGGCGGACGCAAAGGACAACGCCGAACTCCAGGGCTGGCTGCAGAAAGAAAATGAGCTGAAGCTCTTGTTGAAAGCCATGGAGGCAGAACGGAAGCATATCCGAGGCCGTATGAAAGTCGGTTGTAGGATGTCACAGTCAAGACGTCTTGAGAACGCAGGTACAAGTCAACAAGCCAACATGTCTTCTCATAAAGATCTAGTACTATCGACTAACAGTTATTTTAAGTAGATGGCGAGAATGAAGTCGTGGCCGAAACCAGCCACAGACCACGCAGATCGCCGGAGCCGAGATGTGACAAGGGGCTTAATATAGCGGCTTAGAAGTAGGAATAGCTTTAATTTAATTTAATAATTCTGTATAGGCGGAAAGGGTCTATAAGAAGGAAGTCCTTTTCTAAGCCCTTTAGGGGAATATAGGTTTATTTATTTTTATCCCTAGCCGGAGATCGGCAGTCTTTATTTCCTTTGTGCAAAGAGAGTCTGCACTTTGTATTTACAAGTGCATGTAATATAAAACTAATAAGTTAATTTTATTTAACCTCTTTATTTAAGGGGGCTGTTTTTAATACTTGTAGCCTTTTAATTAGCTAGGTTTTATTACTTAAACGTTTTATATAATATTAGCTTCTTTTTTTTTAAAGCCTGTTTTAGGCGCCGACATAATTAACAATAGCGTAGGTTAATTAAAAGCATTGCAATAGCTTTTTAAGTAAGACGTTAAAGCTATACTTAAAAGGCATTATGCTAGCTTTTTATATAGCCTAAGGATTTATTAGTTTTTATAGTTTAAGCTAGTAGAACTTTTTAACTATAGCTTTAGCTTTGTTACTTATAAGGTTATTATAGGGCTTTTAAGTTTAATTTTTTTTTACTAGCTAGTTTTTTTATTTAATTAAGTACTTAATATTTTTTTAGGAGGTTTTTATAAAGTTAACAACTTTGTTTATATAGTACTTTTTTAGTTTAATTAGTATTGTATTTTGTAGGACTTAGTTAAGGTTAAAAGGTTTTTAATTGCTAGCATAGTAAGGTTTAATTAAAAAGACGTAAAAGGTATTATGTATTTTTTACTTCTTAAGTAGTACAAGTTTAACGGTAGTAGGTAAAATAATATTAAAAATACGAAAAAAACTTAAAAGTTTTTTATTAAGCTTTTTTGCTAGTTATTTAGTTTTAATATTTTAAACATTTAATATTACTAACTAATTTTTTTAATACTTTAAGGCTTTAAGCTTTTTTTTGTTTGCTTATTTTTTTATTTTCTTTTAGCTAGCTTTAAAGTGTTTTTTAGCAGTCTTGTAAACTTTTATTATTTAGTAAACATATAATTTGCTACTAAGGTTTAAAGGTTCGGCGTTAGCTAGCAGCAAGTTATAAGCTAATAAATAATACTTGTAGTTAGCATAAAATAAAGTTAGGTATATTAAAGCAAAGGAAGTGTTGTTATAAGCAAATTTAGCTATAAGTAATAGGTTTTTTTAATTGTTTATTTTATAGTTAACAAACGCTTAAAGGTATGCTTTAAGGGATTAATTAAGTTGTTTTGTTTAGCTGTTAGTTTAAAAATAAAACGTAGTACTTATACAAAGTTTAATTTTAATAAGTTTAAGGAAATCTTTTTAAAAGTAAGCAGTAAATTTAAAATTTTTATTAAAAATAATGTTTAAAAAAATGCTATAATACTTTTAATAAGTTTTAATAAAAATCCTAATAAAGTTTTTTATTTTTTTTCTATTTACTTTTAAAAGTATAAATTGCTTTATTTTAGTAAAGGGGTTAACTATTACCTATATAAAATTATATTTATTAAAAAAGAGAAGGTTTATAATAAAGTTTATTGCTACTATGTTTTATAGTTAATAGTAAAGCTTTATAGGCTGTAAAAGTTTAAAAGGTACGTGCTTTAAGGCCTTGTTTTACTAGCACTTAAAACATTTACTTATAAAGCTTTTAATAATACTTTTTATACTTAGCTACTAAAAGTTATAAGTAATTAACTTAAGTATTTTGTTTATGCTTATATAACTAGCTACAAAAGTATTGTGCTTTAATTTTATTACTTTAATTTATAAGTTATAAAAAACCTAAAAGCAGTTTTTACAATATAAGAAACTATTTTCTAATATTACATTTTTTTGTAGTGCTTTTAATCTAAGCTTGTACTTAGAATTTTTAAGTTTAGCTTTTTTTATATGCTTAATAAAGTCTTAATTTTATTAAAAGGCTTTAAAACTATAAAGGCGTTTTAAAATTACTAAGGTCGTTAGTAATTTTGCTAGTAGTGCTGCAACTAAAAAAACTTGTTTTAAAAGGCCTTTAAAGTGCAAAAAATGTTTTTCCTATAAGACTGCTTTAATAAGCTAGTTTTTAGCTCTTTTTTTTTTAAGCTAATATTGTTATAGTTAAAAGAGAATATTAGCTTTTTTATTTTATTTTTTAAGCTTATAGTTAATAATAAACTAGTAAGTTAATAATTATTGCGCTTATTTTGCTTATTTTTTATTTATTACTTTAGCTATAGTAAAGTAAACAAGGTTTTAATAATTAAAATAGATTTTTATTTTGTATTTTGTGCTTTTTAGGTACTGTTTTTATTAATTAAAAAAATTAACTATTATTAGTAGTTTTTTGTTATAAATTTTATAGTTTATTTTTGCTAGCAAGAGCTTTTAGAAGTAGAATATAATAGGTTAAAGCTTGCTGTTTTTGTTTTTTTAAAAAAAGACTGCGCTAAGGGCGTAGTTAAAAGCGTTAGTTTTAATGTGTGCTATAGCGTTAAAATTAAAATAAACTAAAATTAAGGCTATAGTAAATTTATGCTTAAAGGTTTGCATAGCTTTAGCTATTTAGCTAGTTTATTTTTAAGTTCTAGCGTTAACTTTGTTTGCGTTTGTTAAAGGCTTTACTATTTTAAAAAAGTTTTTAATAAAGCGTTAATAAAAGTTAGCAAAGCTTATAAATTATTATAACTTTTTAAGCGTTTTTAGGTTTTTTTATTTAATAATATAGTTAATTTTATTTTAAGCTATTTTAATGCCTTTAGCGCTAATAATATATTTTAAGAATTTAACTTTTTTAACTTGCTATTTGCACTTTTAAGGTGCGACAGCAAGGTTGTACTAGGTTAGGCAGCAAAGCACTTCTTTTATAATATAATTGTATTTTTTAATAGTGTTTGCGTAAATAAGCAAATTGTTTAAATAAATAAGTAAACTATTATTTATAAGATTTTAAAAAATATTGTTTATTATAAACTAAAACGTTGCCAGAGCATTAATTAGTTTTATAAGCATAATAGTATATTTAAAGAGCTTGTATTTATATTAAAAAGCAGTTTTTTACTTGTGACTTTTTTTAATTTAAACTAAATAAAAACTAGATTTAAGATTTATTTTAGTAAACTATTTAGCTGTGCTAAAACGCGCTTGTAGTTTAAATATTAACGGGATCAGATACTAGATTAGTATTGTAATGCTGTTAAGTTTTCGGTAATCGACTATAGGACGTAACTTTGTAGTGTTTTTCTTGTTTATAAATATTAGGGGGGCGCTGTATAACGATGTTAATTTTTTAATACGTCTGAAATTTAACATTTCCTTTAGCTAGACCTTTAAAGTATTTAGTTTTTTAGTAGTTATAGCGTAAAGAAGTCTTTAGAGAAGTATTTTTTTTTTTTAGAAGTTAATGGCGTAGTTTTATGTTGTGTGGTTAAGTAGGTAAAAAGCAGCTTTTTTGCTTATAATAAGTAGGTAATTGCAGAACTTCTTAGGTATATTTACAAGGGCATTTTAGACAGCTTAGGCGACAGCTGCAACGTTGAACTTTAAGGTATTTAGCCGGATTTTTTGTTGCTAAATAACTAAGCTAGTGTAATTTTTTTTGCAATAATTTAAAATAAATTAAATTTTGCTGCTGTTTAAAAAGAAGTGTGCTAGCTAGTGTTTTTTTATTTACTATTAAGGTAAGATAATGTTATATAAGTTGTTAAGGCTAGATAGCTTAAAGTTAAAGCAGGTAAAATAATATTCTTAGTAATATAATATAAAATAGTTTATATAATACTTATTACTATTTTTTAAAACAATAGCATTAAAGCTAATTATAAGCTAGGAAAATTATTGCTTAATAATAAAAAGCTTCTATGCTTAAGCTTTTTTTAGTAATATTATAAGTATAGAGCTCTTAGTATTTAATAAGGCTTTTATAAAGTGTTTTTTACTATTATAAAGTAAAGTTATAAAGATAATAAGTTGTTAGCCGGCTTTTAGTTTTTAAAAAATACAACGTTTAAGTTTAAAAGTGTTGCTAGGTTTTCTTTTTAAAGCAAAATTAGTAATTACCTTGCCTTTTTTTAGCTAGATCCTATAAGGCGTAATATAGGGGCTAGCTAAAAATCTAATTTAGTATTAGTTTTAATTTTTATAAACTTGGTTTTTTTAAAAAGTTTAGCTAAAACAGCATTAATTTAGGCTTTTTTAATTAAAGCAGGTTTGTTTTCTTTTTTTTAACTCTTTTTAGTAAAAAAGATTTTCTTTAAAGCTAAAAGTAAGTTTTTACTATTTACGTTTTTTTTAGCAAAACATTTTAAAGTTTAATAATTATTTTGTTTATATTGCTAGCAGGCAACCTTATTACGCTTACGCTAGTTAATAGCAAACTATATAATATTTTAAAGTGCTTTTTTGTTTAAAGCTTACCTTTTGTTTTTAGTTTTAAACTATAGTAGTAGTTTTTTTGTATTAGACTTTTTTAGATCGTTTTTTAAAAATAGATTTTATAGGCTAGAGTTAAAGCGGTCTTTTTTGCTAATTTGTTAGCTTGACTTTAAGTGCTTTTTTGTTAAAGCAGGCCCGTCTTTTAACGCTAAAGTTAACAGCCTAGGGTTGGTTATTATATTTTTATAAATTTAACTAGCTTTTTTAATAGCGTTAAAAAACTTGTTATTTTATTTAAAAAGACTTTTTTTTTATAAGTAAACTAGTTTAGTTATTTTATTAAAAAGAGTTTTTAATATATAATTTTAAAACATAGTTTTAAATTATTAAATAAACTTGTTTAGGTCTAGTATTTTTATAATATACTAGGCTATGTTGCTATAATATTTTAATTTAAGCATTTTATAAAAGTTATGATGTTTTTTTACAAAATCTTTAAATTTTTCTTTTAACGCAGCCTTATAGCTTTGCTACGCGTTTTAAAGCCAAAGCTGTTTTAATTAAGCAAGCTTTTACTAGTGCTATATTTAAGCCTTATTTATTAGCAAGGAGCTTACCTAATTAATATAGTAATAGTTTTTTAAAAAGTTTATAACGTAAGTTTAAAGGTATAAGCAAACTTGGCTTTATTAAAAAAGAAATTTAAATAAGTTTTTTTTATTATAAGTTAAAAGTTTGTTTAGCTATACTAAGTTAACTTTAGCTAAAGCAGTAAGTTAAAAAAGCTATTTAAGTATATAAGCAAGTTATTTTTTTATAGTTGCTAGCAGGCTCTTGTTATCGTTATTATTACTAAGGCTGCTAAAGGGCCTTTACAAAAGTTTGCGCAAAGGTCTTTATAGCAAAAGTAGTAGCTAATAACTGCTAAAATCGTTATTGAAGTTATTTAAGTTGTTGCTACTTAAGGCACCTAGAAATATTCCCTTTAAGCTGCCTATAAAAAAAGGCCAAAGGCGTATTATAAAGTGCTGTGCTTAGGCTTTTTTTGTAATTTTTTAGGCTTGTACGGCTTAAAGAGCTTTTAAAGTAAGTTGCTTTCAAATGCAGGCCTTTAAGCTAGAATATTTAGTTAGTAAGGCTTGCAAGCTAAAACAACTAATAAACGCGCTAGAGAGGGCACTTTTTAGCTTGCTTATTAGCAGATTAACATTTACTAGTTATTTTTAGTTTTAATAAAGTTATTTTTAGATTTTATTAATTGCAGCCTAAGTATAGGCTTATAAGTTATTTAGTTAAAAAGGGTTTATATAAAGCTGCTATTAAAGGTTTTAAATTTATTTATTAGTTTTTTTAGCATAATTGTTTAAGTTATTAATAAGCTTATAATAATTACTTTTTTACTTTTAAACTTTTTAATAAAGTTCTAGCAAGGCTTGTTAATAAGTTTAAGTAATGCGTTAAAGATTTTAAATAGCTAAGGTATAAATTTCCTAATTTTTTATAAACATAGTAATAGTAAAGTATACTTTTTTAGTAAAAACATTGCTTTTTTTTTTAATTTTTTAGCAAAAGGATTATAGCTAGTCTTTATTAATTAAGAGGCCGTTTTTATAAATTTCCGTTATAGCATTATAAAGGTTTTAAACCTTGCTATACTGCTAAGATAATTTAGACTTTTTAACGGTTTTAAAGGCTTAAACACTATAAGCTAACTTTTAGCAAACGTAGATTATATCCTTTATATAATTATAAATAATAAAAGTAACTTTAAAAGGGTGTTTAAAGGTAACGTTAAACATAAGGACATTTTTATCTATATTATTTTTAAAGATATTAAAGAAATCCGGGGTGTTGTATAACACAAGGGCCTAGCTAGTGCTAGGCGTAGGGTTTTTAAATAAAAAAGCTATGTTGTTAGGGGTTTAAGGTTTAATAGGAAATCGTTTTTAAATAGACTTTTGCTGTTAATAAATAGGTTAGCAAGGGGATAGATATATGTATTAATAAAGGTAGTTTATTAATTAAAGTACTTTTTTAATAGGTAAAGGGCTTAGTAAGGCAGGTAATGCTGGAGGAGTAGCTGTATATAAAGGAAAAGGCGCGTTAAAAATAAATTTTAGTTTGTTATTAAATATAATAACAAAAGCTTAAAGGGGAGCGGTTTAAACGTATAAGTTTTTAAAAGATAATTTAGTAACGCGATACTTAATAAAAGATTTTTTAAGTAATAAGGATGCTTAATAAAGTTTGTTAGCTAAAGTAGTAGTTAGCATAACTAAAAAAGGTAAAGGTAACTAAGAAAATTGTAGGTTAAAAGAAATAAAAATAGAAGCAGTAAAATCTTTATTACTTATAGGCTTTTAAGGTTTTAGATTAAAACTAGCGTTGTTTTTAAATAAAGATTTGTTTAAGCTGTTGTTAAATAATTCCTTAGATTTTAATTTATTAAAGTCTTTAGATTTAAAGTTTTTTAAAAAGGATTTTTTTTTACTAAAAGACTGTGCTTATATAACAGGTATAGCAACTAAAGGCTAAAGGGCTTAGTTGTAAGAATAGTTACTGCTAGCAACTAAAGTTAAAAAAAAAGAGGCGTTACTAGCAATAGTTTTAATAGAGAATCTTAAGAACATAAACAATATATAAAATAAGGAACTAGAGTCTTATAACTTAGGCTAAGTAAATTAAAGTTTTCTTTTTTAGAAAATATAGAATTATTTATAATAAAAGGCTTAATATAGCGGCTTAAAAGTAAAAATAGCTTTAATTTAATTTAATAATTCTATATAGGCAAAAAAGGTTTATAAGGAGAAAGTCCCTTTTTAAGCCTTTTAAGGGAATATAGGTCTATTTATTCTTATCCCTAGCCAGAGATCAGCAGTCCTTATTTTCTTTGTGCAGAGGGAGTCCGCACCTCGTATTTGCAAGTGCATGCAACATAAAACTAACAGGTTAATCTTATCTAACCCCTTTATCTAAGGGGGCTGTCTCTAACACCTATAGCCTTCTAATTGGCTAGGTCCTATTACCTAAACATCCCGTGTAACACGAGACCTGTAAAGTCTATTGGCTCTCTTAGACAAGAGTTAGAAGATCTCGATTTAATAATCACCTTCTCTTGTATACAAGCTAGAAACAAGTTCCTGCGTGACCGGATAGCAGAAGATTTCAAGAAACGACAATCCCGGCTAGTTTCAAATGGTTCTGACAAGATGCAGAGTATATATAACGGGCAGGTCGAAGTGTATCCGACAAGCGCCAAGGCATTCTGGAAATGCTACTATAAGGAGATAACAATAGTGTCACGGTTCCGGTCTCGGTGCCTACGTGTACAGGCCAAGTCTACACCAAAACGCCTATATAAGTAGATATAGGAGACCTTTGCTTCTTAAAGAAACCTTCTTTTTTTGTGCAATAATAATAAGTTATTATAAACCTCTTAGTAGTGTAAACTATAATAGTTTATTATACTTTAAAATTTTTATTAATTACTATTAATAAAACTTTTAGCTAATATATTTACTATATTGCACTTATAATAGATTGCTATAAACTTGCTGCTAAAATAACTTGCACTTTATACTTATATTGCTACTTATTAAATAAAACTTATAATATACTAATATAAAGCTAAAAAACTACTTGCTTATTAATATTGCTATAATATTACTATGCTTACTTTAGTATATACTTTAAAAGTATACTATAAACTTTAAATTTAGCAGTATTTTATTTTACTAACTAACTTTTTTTTTTTTGCTTTAGCTTTAGCTTAATAGCATTAGTACAATTTTAGCTTTTTTTTTAGCTTTTTAGCAAACTGTTTATAAGCTTAATACTAATTATTATATTTTTATTAACTATTTTAACTATAGTAAACTAGCTAGCAAAAAGCTGTTAAAAATTTTATAGCTTATTAATAATATTATAGTAAGCAAGTTTTAATAAGTTATTAAATTATAATAATAAGTAAGCTTAAATAATAAATAACTTAAGTAGCTTTAGTAATGCGTAAATAAATTAAAAGCAGCAAACTAGCAACTTTACTTTAAAAGATAATAGCTAAAAAAAAAATATACTAAGCTTTAAAATAATTTTGCTATTGCTAAAAAATAATATTAAAATGTTATTAATAAAAAAAATACTATTACTGCTTAGTTAAAATAAGCAGTATAGCAACGTAATAAAGCATAATAAAATAATATATAGCTTTAAGCTAAAGTAGTAACGTTATAAAGCTAGCTTAGCGCTGCTTTATAAAAAATAGCTACTTTATAAAAACCTGCTTTAGCTTTACTACTTAGCATACTTATAGCTTTTAACTTTATTGCTTTTATGTTTTAAGTTATATTTTTTTTTAGCGCTACTATCTTGCTTATATATTTTATATATAAAAAACTACTACGTAACTAAATTAGCAGCTTCTCTTTTTTTAATAAATTAAAAAAAAATAATAAAAAGTAATAGGAAAAATATATTAACTAGCGCAGCTAACTTAAACTTAAATTTGCTTTAAATAAAGACTGCTACTTAATACTAGTAAATAAAATCTTATTTACTTGCTTTAGCTTTTTTAGTATAGCGTTTATATAAGTTTAATTATAAGTTAAATAAGTATTAAGCAACCTTTTTAATAACTTTAAGTAGCTTGCTAGCTAGAAAAACTATAATAATATGCTAGCAAACTTAAATGCGTTTTATGTTATTATTAATGTTTATTTAAAAGCTATTTAAAAGTTTAAAAAATTAAAGCAAAGCAATACTTTATTTGCTAGCTTTATTTTTACTTTTATTTAACTTGCTAATAAAAGCTAACATACTTTTTTATAACAAGTTAAATAGCTTTAAGCTAAAGTTAATAAAAAACTTTAAAACGCTTTTATTTTATAAATAAGTTACTTTAAACCTAATAATATTATAGCTTAAATAAACTTTTTATAATAGCTTTTAAACAATATTGCTAACTAAGATTTTTGCTTAAACTATTGCGCTTTAGTATATAACTTTACTTTATTAACTAATAATTATATTTAAAAAAACTTTATAAACTTAAGTAAGCTTATAATAATAAGGCTTTAAAGCTTTTTTATAGCTAAAAAAAAAAAAAGCGTAAGCAACTTAGGCTTTATTAATATTATAGTTAGCTAAAATACTTAGCTATATTTTATAAATTATTAAAAGCTAAAAAATTATAAAAGAAAATAAAAAAGTTAATACTAACTACTTAAATTAAGTTAAAAAAAAAGTAGCTTTTAGCTTAAGCTGCAGCTAAAAGCATTATATAAAATTTTAAAAAACTAAAAGAAATTATTTATATATATAGTTTATAAAGCTTAATATATCTTTTAGCTTTAATGCTAATATATTTAATAGTAATAATACTTTAATTTTATATTAAACCTTTATTAACTTAAGCTGTTTTTTTTATAGTTTTATTAATACTTTATTTATATAAACTTATAACTTTACTTTTTATACTACTGCTTACTTTTATACTTTTTACTTTACTAATAGTATAATAGCTAAAAAGGTTACTTAGTACTGCACTATTTAGTACTAGCTTAAAAAGTATATTAAAAATTTAAAACTATATACTTAGCTATTAAACAATACTAACATTATTTTAAAGCTTTTTTAGCTATAGTAATATAACTTAGTTATTAACTAGCAAAAGGGCACCTTTATAATTAAAAATAATATAACAATAAAAAAATAAACTAAAGCTAACTTAATGCTATAATAATAAAATATTGCTAAACCTAGCTTTAAAACACTTTAAACTTTAGTTTTTTTTATTAATGCTGCTGCTTTTTTTTTAATAGCAAAATAAAAGGGCACTACTATTAATTTAATACTATTTACTAAGTTTATAGCTATTATAAACGCTTTTTGCTAAATTTTAAATAATAGCGCAGCTGCTAACTATTGCTTAGTAAAGCGCTTTGCTTTTAATATACTATTAGTACTTTTATATAAACTGCTTACTAGCAAAAATATTTTAAAACTTTAAGCTTTTTTACTTAAGCTTAAAGCATACTATAACTAGGTATAAAAAGCGCTTTTTTTATAATAAATAGCTAATAAAAATATTAATAAATTTTTTAAATATAAAAACTTTTTTATAAAAAAAAAAGTACTTGCTAAGCTATTAGCTAAGTATTATAACTTACTTAACGCCTTTTTGCTATAAAACGCAAAAACTTTTTTTTTTTATTAGCTTTATAACTATAAAATTAACTTTATTTTTAAAAAAAAACCTTTTAGCGCTGCAATATAACTTATATTTTTTTAAAAGTTATTAATAATTTAAAAGTACTTAAATAATTATTTAGTAAAAAAGTTTATATGCGCTAGCTTTTTATTAGCAGCTGCTTTTATTTTTTTAGCTAAAAAGCTAAAAGAAAATATATAGGTTTACGTTAACTACTATAGCCTTAATAACGTTATAGTTAAAAACTAGTACTTTATTTTGCTAATTTAAAAAACTTTAAACGCTTTATATAAAGCAAAATTTTATATTAAACTTAATATTATTATAGTTTTTAATTACTTGCGCATTGCTTTTAAAAATAAGTAAAAAATAGCGTTTATTATTAAGTTTAGCTTATTTAAGTGCTTAGTTATAAACTTTAGTATAATAAAAGCACTTAGCAGTTTTTAGCACTATATTAACTATGTTTTTTTTAATATTTTAAATAAGTATATTATAGTATACTTTAATAATATTTTTATTTATAGTAACTTAAAAAAAAAGCATAAGCAATATATTTATAAGGTATTAGTAAAGCTTATTAAAGCTAGCTTTATAATTAATATTATAAAATATAAATTTAACATTATTAAAACTAAATACTTAGGCTTTATTATTTTAATAAATAAAATTAATATAGACCTTGCTAAAATTAAAGCTATTATAACTTAAAAACTACTAAATATTTTTTAAGACTTATAGTAATTTATTAGCTTTATAAACTACTATTAATGCTTTATTAAAAGCTTTTTAGCAATAGCACAGCTTTTTATAAAACTTATAAGCAAAAAAAAGTAGCTAGGCTTGCTAGGCAAACAGCCTTTTGCTACTTTTAAAGCGCTTAAAAAAGCGTTTACTACTGCTTTAGTCTTTGCTTACTATAACTTTATTAAAAAAACTATAATAAAAGTTAATATATTTAATTAAGTATTAAGTAGCGTTTTTTACTAATTTAACAATAAAAGCACTTAATACTTAATTGCCTTTTTTTTAGCAAAATATACCTTAGCTAAATATAACTATAAAATTTATAATAAAAAGCTTTTAATAATTATTAAAACTTTTAAAAAATAGCGCTTAAAACTTTAAAAGTATAAAAATATTATTAAGATTATTATTAACTATAAAAGTTTTTAGTACTTTGCTACTATAAAGCTTTTAAATTAATAATAAGTTTGCTAGTTAAAATTTTTTAATAACTTTAAGTTTTAAATTATATACTAGCTAAAAATAAAAGCTATAATATTTAATACACTTTTTTAATAGCTTAGCAATAAGCTAGCAAGCAAAATAAATACTACTAATAACTAAATAATATATAAATTTTAAATACTACTTATATTTAATAAGTAAGCTAGTAATAATAAAGCACTAGTATACTTATAACTTATTAATAACGTAGCTTTAATTAATAAAGTGCTTAATAATGCTTATGCATAGTTATTGCTAGTTTTTTAAATTATTGCTAAAATTAAAGATTTAAAAGTGCGCTGCTTTTTAAAACTAATATAAAAACGTTTTTAAAGTGCTTTTATAAACTGCACTATTAAATAAAAACAAATTTATATTAAAAACAAGGTTTTTATTTTAAATAATAACGTTATAAAGCTTAAAGTAATTTTATATGCTTATAATATATTGCTAGCAAGCTACTTAAAGCAGTTTAAAACTATTAACTTAGTTAAACGCATATATACTTAGCTATAACTTAATAGCAACGTTAAAACGTTTATAAAAAAATGCTACTTTTGCTAGCGTATAAAAAATTTACAAACTTTGCTAGCAAGTTTTTTTAAACTACTACTTATTTTATATAAGCTTTAGTTTAATATATTTATTAACTTTATTAAACTGCTACTAATATATAAGCAAAATAAAATTAATTATAAGCATATTTTAGTTATTATTAATAAGCTTACTAAAATATAACACTTTATTTTTATTAAAAATACTATAGTAACAATGCTTGCAAACGCTTTTATTTTAGTAGTATACTAACTTTATAGCGCTTTTAAAATTATAGTTTTAAACTAAAAGTTATAATTTATTTTAATTTTTTAAAAAAAGTTAAATTGCTGCTTAGCTATTACTTTATTATATTTTATAGTATATTACTTTAAAATTAATAAGTAAATAAAAATTATAAACGCTATAATAAAATAATACTTAAAAGCTTACTATAACTATTATTAAAATAACTAAGTAAACTAGCTATTACTAGCTAAATTTATAATAAATAATTAAATATTAAAAGCTACTAGCTTTAGCTTGTTTTTTATAAATTATAGCTAGCACTTATAACTTAGCACTAAACTAGTAGCGGACTTGTTTAAATATAAAATAAAAAACTAATAAAATAAGTTTTTAGCAGCTTTAAATGTTGCTAAGCAAATTAAAAAAGTAATTACTTAAGCTTAGTTATTTATAGCTAAGGCCTAGACTTGCTATATAAACGCTATTAATATAGCACGTATTAACTTAATTTAATATAAAAAAAAAATAAAGTTTAAGTTAGTATAAAATACTTTTATATTTTAAAACTATTGCTAAAGCTAGCTAAAAAATAAATAAGCTTGTTTAATATTATTAAAGTTTATAAACAAGCTATTATTATTAACTTACTTTAATAATATAAAGTTTTTTTAATATTTTATACTTTATTAGTTTGCTTAGCAATATAAGGGCTACTTAGCTAAAACGCGCTAAATAAGCCTTATAATAATAAAGTAAAAAGTATAGTTATAGTAAAATATAATAAAAAAAAAAAATTTTAATAGTTATTTAATAAAATTTTTAATTATAAGCAGTATAAAACTAAAAGCTTAATATATAAAGTTAAGTAGCTAGTACCTTACTAGCTATTATAAAAACTAGCATATAACCTAAAAAAAAACAAAGCTAAAATAGTAGCGTTTTATTAGTATAACCTAAGCAAACTAAAGCTACTAAAATAGCTTTAAATGCTATAAAATAAAACTAAAATGCTAATAAGCTAATTTTACGCTTTTAGTATACTATTATTAAATATGCTATTATATAGCTTTTTAAATTTTTTATTAAAAAATTTTTAAAATTTTTTTTATTTTTTTTATTTTGCTTTTAAAAAGCTAATAATATACTTTTTAATTACTTTTATAATACTATTAAAGCTAAAGCAGCCTAACTTTAATAAACTAATACTATACTTATTATAATTAAAGCTTTTTACTTTATAAATAAATAGCTAACAGCGTATTATTAAAAAGCTTTTAAACATTTTTAATATTTTTTATATAATAATTATTAGCAACTATAGCCTAGCAAATAGTAGTAAAAAACTAGCGCTTTGCTTTTTTTTAGCTAGTAGCTTTTACGTTATTAAAAAAAAAGTAAAGCAACTATATATTAAACTAAATAAAAAGCTTTTTACGCTTTTTACTTTTTAAATATAAATTAGCAGCAAAAGCAAGCTTTTAGCAACTTTAAAAAAACTGCTAATAAGCAATTTTTATACTTTATAATATTATTAGTAGCAATATAATAATAAGTTATAAGTAATATATATGCTTTTAAACTTTTTTATAAAAGCTAAACTATGCTTTAAGTAAATAATCTTTTTTATATTTTTAAAAGTAGCTACTAGCTTTACTACTATATTAAAAGTAGCTTAGCAAATATTGTTAAAGTAAATAAAACTATAAAACTTTTTAAAATCTTTAAAATTTTTATTATTATTATTATTATTGCTTTTTTAAAGCGTAATAACTTATAATAAAAGCGCTATTAAATTTTAAGCATTTTTTAATATATATATAATTAGCTACGCAGCTTATTAAATATATATAAAGATTTTTTTTTTTTTTTTTTTTACTTATTACTTTATATGTATTTTTATACTTAACGCATTGCTTATAACGCGTAAATAAACTAGCAGCAAAAAAACAGCTAATTTTAAGCATATTGCTAGCATACTAGCTTAGCTTTATTTTTTTATATTTTTTAACTAAAGTTTAAATATAATAAAAATAAATTTTTTTTGCTAAGTAAACTAAATAGTAAATAAGCATAATGCTATAATAAAAAAGCTTTAACTTAAAAGCGCAGCATAAGAAATTAAAAGTATAATAATTAAAAATAACTAATTATAAGCAAAAAGGTAATAAAAAAAAGTAAAAATAAAAAAAAAGTAAAAGTAAGTAAAAATAAAAGCGTAAGCATAGGAATTTAAAAAGCATAATAATAAACAACAGTGCTTATAAGGCAGTTGTGCTATAAAAGCAAGCTTTTTTTATTTTAAAAACACTTTTGCTACAAAATGCTTGCTTTTATATAAATGCTTTTTTTTTAAAAATGCAGCCTTGTTTTCTTTTTTTGTTTTTATTTTTTATATATAGCTGCAGTTAGCTATAATTTAAAAAAAAGGGTACTGTTACAGTTCCGGTCTCGGTGCCTACGTATACAGGCTAAGTTTACACTAAAACGCCTATATAAGTAAATATAAGAAACCTTTGCTTTTTAAAAAAACCTTCCTTCTTTATATAATAACAATAAGTTATTACAGACCCCCCGGCAGTGTAGACTATAACAAATGGCAGGTTTTCCAACAGAGAAGTACAGCGGAATACCTAGCCTAGCTGCTTGGGTCCGTACTTCAACAAGTGCGGGTCGAGAAGACCACGCGGAGGACCTTCTAAACAGGTTAGAAAGCCAATTCAAGGCTATCGGTCTGTGGGCAAGGGACGACCATGCGCCACTAGATCTGAAGATGACTAAGAAGGTGTTCGAAGAGACTATCCTCAATGATGCCTTGAAGAAAATGCAAACGGTTGGCACAAACGCACCCCGATTCTTTTAGACTTGGACTAACAGTGGGTTTACTGTAGATGCTATTGGATTGTTGGTCGAAGCTTGTTGAGCAAGTCAAGCAAAAGGACCCTCTCGCGAACAAGGAAGATTTGCTCAACGCCTGTGCAGAAAGTTGCCCCATTCTGGTAAGGAAATGGGGATATCAGAGCTCAGGATCAGCTCGTACCCTCCACGGCTCCATCTACAAAGCTATCCTGAGGAGAACAGGGGGACCTTATGTGAGCAGGCGAAGGGCTCAAACATATAACTGGTTGGAAGATATGTAAGTCAATGACTGTCAGATTTAATTTCGAATCCAGCTAACGGTTGCATACAAAACCAGCCAAATGGCTTTCTGGAAAGAGATATCTCCGGATTGGAACCAGTATCTAAACCATGACATACCATCTCTTACTCACTCGGTCTCGCCGGCAGTCGACCAAGCTTGGGATGACCTAATAGCTAATATCACCAAAAGCGTAGAGGCAACCGAGCCTGCACTTTTGGACTACTGGAAGAGGACGATACCCGATCTCGACAGTTTCAAGCGTACTACTAAGAACAGAGTCGACAAGGTGTTGAAGAGGATTAAAGACAACGCCGCAGAAGCCAAGTCTGCTATTGCAGGTAAGATCCGAAGCAAATGGGTAGGCCCGTTCCGAGATGCACTTGTGCTAGAAGGTAAAACATTTCCCTACCTACCTACACTACTACCTCACTTGAAGCTAAATATGTACCTAATTACACAGGCAAAAACGTCAATGAAAGGCGACAAAAGCTATTGATAGACTTTGCCAGTAGGAGAAGTCGGGGAATATTCCAGCAACAGTACAAATATCTTCAGACACAGTTGAAAAAGGACTTTGACAATATCGAACAAGATCTCCACCAGATATCCACCCAGGCCTGGAGCGATATTGAGGGACACATGGAGATCTTCCTACCCAAGACGTTTGAGCCCCTCAATCTCGATATTCAGTCGGAGGCTGTTGTCCATCAAGAGGGACGTCTACGAGAAAATGTCTCGGCTATTCTTACCCAGTGGAGGTCGGAATGGGTCCAGCCGGATACTACTACCATTGCTGAGATGTCTTGGTATGAGGGGGACCAAGGAATTCCTGAGGTATACGAAGACGAAGACATGTTTGAAGACAAAGAGGAAGACGAAGATTATAAAGGGTTTGAAGTTGTAAAGACAAAGAAAGTTGAGGGCAGCGAAGAGATTGAGGACAGTGGAGCGAAGATTAAAAGGCTCTAAATTTGTCACACGGGACGTTTAGGTGATAGGACCTGGCCAATCAGAAGGCTACAGGTGTTGGAGACAGCCCTTTTAGATAAAGGGGTTAGATAGGATTAACCTATTGGTTTTATGTTACATATACTTACAAATACGAGGTGCGGACTTTCTTTGCATAAAGAAAATAAGGACTGCCGATTTCTAGCTAGAAATAAAAATAAATAAACCTATATTCCTTTAAAGGTTTAAAAAAAAACTTTTTTTTTATAAACCTTTTTAGCTTATATAAAATTATTAAATTAAATTAAAGCTATTTTTATTTTTAAGTTGCTATATTAAGCCTTTTATTATAAATAATTTTATATTTTTTATAAAAAAAAAACTTTAACTTACTTAGCTTAAGTTATAAGACTTTAGTTTTTTATTTTATATATTATTTATATTTTTAAAATTTTTTATTAAAACTATTACTAGTAACGCCTTTTTTTTTTTAACTTTAGTTACTAATAATAACTATTTTTATAACTAAGCTTTTTAGCTTTTAGTTACTATACTAATTATATAAGCACAGTTTTTTAATAAAAAAAAATCTTTTTTAAAAAACTTTAAATTTAAAAACTTTAATAAATTAAAATTTAAAAAATTATTTAATAACAGCTTAAATAAATTTTTATTTAAAAATAATGTTAGTTTTAATTTAAAACTTTAAAAGCTTATAAGTAATAAAAATTTTATTGCTTTTATTTTTATTTTTTTTAACTTATAATTTTTTTAATTACTTTTACTTTTTTTAATTATATTAACTACTATTTTAGCTAATAAACTTTATTAAGCATCTTTATTACTTAAAAAATTTTTTATTAAGCATTATATTACTAAATTATTTTTTAAAAACTTATATATTTAAACTATTTTTTTTAAGCTTTTATTATTATATTTAATAATAAACTAAAATTTATTTTTAACACGCTTTTTTTTTTATATATAGCTATTTTTTTAGCATTACTTACTTTACTAAGCCCTTTACTTATTAAAAAAATACTTTAGTTAATAAACTACTTTTATTAATATATATATTTATTTTTTTGCTAACTTATTTATTAATAATAAAAGTTTATTTAAAAACAATTTTTTATTAAACTTTAAACTTTTAATAATATAGCTTTTTTATTTAAAAACTTTATACTTAGTACTAGCTAGGCCCTTATATTATATAATACTTTAAATTTTTTTAATATTTTTAAAAATAATATAAATAAAAATGTTTTTATATTTAACGTTATTTTTAAATACTTTTTTAAAGTTGCTTTTATTATTTATAATTATATAAAAAATATAATTTATATTTGCTAAAAGTTAGCTTATAGCGTTTAAGCTTTTAAAACTATTAAAAAATCTAAATTATCTTAGCAATATAGCAAAGTTTAAAACCTTTATAATACTATAATAAAAATTTATAAAAATAGCTTTTTAATTAATAAAAACTAGCTATAATCCTTTTATTAAAAAATTAAAAAAAAAGCAATATTTTTACTTAAAAAGTATACTTTACTATTACTATATTTATAAAAAATTAAAAAATTTATATTTTAGCTATTTAAAATCTTTAATATATTACTTAAATTTATTAATAAGCTTTATTAAAACTTTACTAAAAAGTTGAAAAGTAAAAAAGCAATTATTATAAGCTTATTAATAATTTAAATAATTATATAAAAAAAACTAATAAATAAATTTAAAACTTTTAATAGTAGCTTTATATAAACTTTTTTTAACTAAATAACTTATAAGCTTATATTTAAGCTATAATTAATAAAATTTAAAAATAACTTTATTAAAATTAAAAATAACTAGTAAATATTAATTTGCTAATAAGCAAGCTAAAAAGTGCCTTTTTTAGCACGTTTATTAGCTATTTTAGCTTATAAGCCTTGCTAACTAAATATTTTAGCTTAAAAGCTTATATTTAAAAGCAATTTACTTTAAAAGCTTTTTAAGCTATATAAGCTTAAAAAATTATAAAAAAAGCTTAAATATAGTACTTTATAATATACTTTTAGCTTTTTTTTATAAGTAGCTTAAAAAAAATATTTTTAAGTACTTTAAGTAGCAATAACTTAAATAACTTTAATAATAATTTTAATAATTATTAGCTACTACTTTTGCTATAAAAACCTTTATAAAAACTTTTATAAAAAATTTTTAGTAGCTTTAATAATAATAATAATAATAAAAGCTTACTAGCAAATATAAAAAAATAACTTATTTATATATTTAAATAGCTTTTTTAACTTATTACTTTAATTAAAGTTAACTTAGTATAGCTAAATAAACTTTTAACTTATAGTAAAAAAAACTTATTTAAATTTTTTTTTTAATAAAGCTAAGTTTGCTTATATTTTTAAACTTATATTATAAACTTTTTAAAAAACTATTACTATA
>MU401674.1:0-29825 GCA_022579005.1 Poronia punctata
AGTTTAAAGTTTTAACTAATAACTTTTATTTATTATTAACTTTAATTTAAGTAGCTTATATATTAAAGCTTGCTTAATATAGCTTTATTTATATAATATAAAATTATTATTATATTTTATAGCTTATTATTTTAAAAAGCTTATAAAAACGCAGTTTTAATACTTTATATAAAAATATAAACTTTTTCCTATTATACTTAGCTTATAATACTAGCATTACTAAGTTAAAAGCAATAATATAATAGTTTAAATAAACTATTAGTTACTAATGCTTATTTAAATAAAAGTAAAGCAATTTATATAAATAGTTTAATTTTTTAACGTTATAAAATATTATAAAATTTAAATAATATATAAGCTAAGTAAAGCAAACATATTAGCTAATTAGCTATTAAAGCTTAAAAAAGCTATAGTTAATAATAAAGTAGCACTAAAAGTAACGTTGCTATAATAACTTAATAAACTTAATTTATAAGCTATTTTTAAACATATTTAGTATAGCTTAAATTTGCTTAAAAATATTAACTTTAAATAAAGCTATAAGTATTTTATAATATATAAAAAACGCTTTTATAAAGTAAAGCACTTTTAACGCGTTTTTAGCAAGCTTTTATATGCTATAAGTATTATAAGCTAAGCAGTATTACTACTTAAAGTATTTAAATTTAAAAATTTAATATAAAAAAGTTATAAATTATATAAATATTTTAGCTACTTAAATATTAGCATTTTAACTTATAAAATAAGTAAAGCTTTTTAGTATTTTAAAATAATTTTTATTATATAGTAAGTTATAGTAAAATATACTTTATATTAACTTATAAAGCTGCTAATAACTTAATTGCTTAACTTTTAGCTAATTATTTTACTAGCGCTGCTTATAAAGTAAATAATAAACTATATATATATAAGCAACTAAAACGTGCTTATTTATATTAAATATGCTATATTATAAATAAAAGCAAAAATTATACTAAATATAAAATTTGTTAATACTAAGCTTTTAATAATAAAAATAAGCTATATTTTTAAATTTTTAAAAAAATAAATTTATAATAATAGCGCTAGTTTTATAAGTATAAAATTAATAAAATAGTATAAATTTAACAAGTTTATTTTTAAGCTTATAACGCTACTATATTTATAAAGTAATAATAAAGTTAAAAAAGTTAATAAAAACTTTAAAAAAATTATATTTTATAAAGCTATAATAAACTAATATTATAACTTACTTACTTTATTTACTTTTATAATATAAATATATAATTAAATATTTAAGCTTAGTAGCTATAGTAGTTATTTTTTATTATTTAGCACTAAATTACTTTAAAGTATAAACGCTATAAAATATACTAAATATATTTATAAACTAATTAAAAAAAAAAGTAAAAAGCGTAAAAAAAGCTAGCGCTTTATTATAAAGCACTAATAATATGCTAGTAATATAATAAAATAATAACCTTTTAAAACTAAATTTAAACTTACTTATAAAAAAAAAAGTTTAATTTATACTTATAATATTAAAAATTAAATATTATAAGTATAGTAATAAGTATATAAAGCTAAACTTTTTTATAATAGCTTTTAAGTAATTATTAATTACTATTTAAGCAATATATATTAACTTTAAACTTTAAAAAATATAGTATTAACTAATAAATATAATAGTACTAACTTATTTTTAATATACTTAAAAAATAGCTACTTTATAAAAAGCTTATAATATATAAGCAAAATAATATTATAGCAAAATAAAAAAAAACTATTAATACTAGCTAAAATTAACTAAAATAGTTAAAATAATAGTAAGGTTTATAATAGTAGCAAAAAATATAAAAGTATAATTAAAAATAATTATATTAATAAAAAAAATAATATAAATTTACTAGTTATAAAAATAAGTAAACTATATAAAATAAAAGTACTAATATATAAAAAACAATATAAAACAATTAAAAGTAAGTATTAAGTATAGTATTTACTTATATTTTATATATTTTAAACCTTTAAATACTTCCTTTTTATTTTACTTTATATATAATACATTAATAGGTCTTCTATACTAGTTAACACAAGTTTACGTACTTTAATTAGTATATTAAACCACGTTAGCACCGTAAGACCAGAAGCACACTTTTAAGAAAAATTGGTCTTATTGTGTATTTTCGTATTAATTCCACATAATACAGGTCTTGTTGCTAAAAGGGACGACAGGTATCACTCTGACATGGTCGGGCCGGGCAAGGAAGAAACAATAAGTTACCTCAAACGACGTGAGTAGTTTAGAAAATCTATATACAAAACTGTTGAAGCGCTGGTATGAACTTTTAGAAGAAGAAAGTAGGGCTGAGGGGCCGGAGCTCCGCCACCGGCCGGTCGCGCGGCTTAGCTCTCGAGGGCAAAGGAAGAAGAGGCAGAGGTTTGTGCGCGAAATAATCGGGAGTACTACTGGGCTTTATTTCGCGGGATGGTTGCAACATCCCACGGATCAACATTGGAACCTGTCTTTCTCTTCCCGAGGGTGGCATTTCCAGCTTGCCACCCTCTGCTGGAGTGCTGATGCCCCAAATCGAGGATGACGGCGATCGATTCGGCATGGGCATGAGTCTATGATGTGTCCGGGGTTGTTGTCCTCTACCTTGTCCGTGGTACGCGTGGTACTCTTGCGCCCCCGTCAACTGTCGATGCGCCACCATGACAATATCCTCAGTCTCCTGTTGCGGCTCCGGTGCTACGAAAGACTTTTGCCACGGAAGTGTATCGGCTGCACTGCCCAAATCCCGCCTTTTGGTGGAGGCAAGATGCAGTCCCATCCGCTTGAATAATGGCGGTAAAGTAGCGGTACACCCTGCTATTATTCCAAGTGCAAGCTCGATGGTCCCACATATCGCGACGGTCCTACGTAATATATTATTTAGAAACTTTGGCAAGAAGCCAAAAAGGGGTCGGGTGATCCTACGGCATCCTGTTCGCGTTGCCGATATAGACTAAACGGACAACGAGTGTAATACCGGCACTAAAACATCAGAAAAGCCTCCGAGACTGTAGAGTTCGTCGAGCCAGTTATGACAGACACAAACTTACATGATACCGAAGCTTAGTAGGCCTGCGATGCCTACTTTTGAGGGGCGGTTGATTCGCACATGCCATAGAACTTGAATACAAGAATTTAGTAGCCGCCACCGAAAAGAACCTATAAATCAGGGGGAGCGAGAGTATAAGCTTCCCCTTATATGACAGACAGCTATGTGTGTAGACATCCGCCTATGCAAGTCGAAACGGCACTTCCGATGAGACCGCGAGGGACGAAGAAAAAGCAGGAAAAAATGGAAAAGGAAAAAGAAAAAAGGACTTCATACTAATAATCGGGAGAATACCGAGCACCCAGTCCATGGCAGCAGCCAAAGAGCCCCAGATTAAAGTAGCAATGCGAACTGTGTCAGTATGCCTGCAGGAGCCCGAGCTTCCCTCTCGAGCACTCTTCCAATAATAAGACGGAGGTGAGCATTGGAACAGAGCTATGAACGAGTAAACGACGGTTGTGGCTGTCGTAGTGCCTATGATTATGTGCAAGAGTATCTTCTGCCACCTCCTCGCCGAAAGTCTCAAAAGAAACAAGGCGATAGAGACTCTGACAAGCCCTGATACGGGTCCTGATACCACCATGTTGCCATACCAGTTCCTGCGCACAATCTCGGCGCTTTCTGGGCTCGCAATAGAGGTTCCCAAGCCACCGTCGACAATGGCGCTAAAGACGAAGTAACCGGTGACTGTGTATCCCAGCTGATCATTGAAAGTGTTAGCTCCAATCCTTGTCGGAATATGGTATTTGGGTCTCTTACCAAGGCCGTTAGCATGAGATAGTCATCTATAGATGTCTTCCTGAGAAGCACAAGTTTCACGAATGAACGCGAAAGCGATGTAACCCAGGCCAAGGCAAGGAACACCATCTGGATAATGAAGAGAGCTGTTCCAGGCGCGTTTACGTCGAATCCCAAGTTTCTATTGCTTGTCATGGTGATGATGGTCCACGTAGGACGCGATGGCAGCGAAAAGCCAGTGAACTTAACGATTGTTTTGCAAACCCCAGAACTTGCGAGGCGGAGTCAACTGACGTTCCTCAGATGGCTATCTCTTGAGGTGATAATGTATGCATTTCTTTCACGGCTTTGCAGCATAACGAGGCCCGCACAACATGCCTGGGTGTGTTGAAATAGAACAGATGATGTCGCGGTAAGGCAAGGTCTATGGCGAGACGGGGAGACAGCTACCTAAAGGGTTGAGTTTGAAAGACGATCAACTAATATACGCAAACTGATCTTACAAGAGTACAGTGCATGAGGTGCGAGTGCCCCTGACCACAAGGTAGGTTGTCCTTTCTGTGCCGTATTGTAGCTAGTGTAAGAACGTAAGATAGGGCACATACGTATTCTTACACTGCGACTCTGAGCACACATGGCACACCCTTAACTGTGTGCAAAACATGAAACTGTGTCATGGAGGTCAAAATGGTACGGTGACCATCGAGGCCGTTTCAAGAAGGTATTGGGGCCATGTAGATGGGTATCGCCCCCCTTTCGACGTACGAGATTGTCGGAGAGACCGTTCAGACAGTCACCTTATTGCATGAGCTAGCTGCAGCAGTTCGTGAAGTTGAGCCACTTGGACGGAACCGAGCTCAACGCCCCGAGCTACCTTCTTTGACGCCTTTAAGAAAGTGGCCAACAGATTTTGCCAAGTCCGCAAACTTTTGTCCGCTGAAGACCTCAAATAGACGGCACAAGCCTCCTCGCCAGAGGATTACTCGCTTGTGTCCGCGCCATGATTTCTAGATCAATGGACCGAGGCCTCACTTTGGTATGTGTCGCAGAGAACCACTATCTCATGGCAAACATTCTGGCCCTACCGTGCCATGTTGATGCTTCTCTAGTAGCCAAGAGGTTGGCTTATAGGATCGCAGGGGGCGACGCCTCGGATAAGACTGGGTAGCATGGTTGATCCTGTGGGCATTCGTACTAGCAGGTAGCCTCCTGTATCTGCTCAGGTATGCGGGCTGTACGAGGTGTCGCCACAAAGGGTCGACAATCTCTAAAACACTATTTGGGCTGTTGGGTTACATCGGTCCATCATCAGCTGAGGCCGACTCGCATATTTCGGGCCATAACCGACAGAGGAACGCCTCTGTATGCACAGAAAACATAAGCGGCTTCGTAGATATCAGTCCTTGAAGATTTTTATAGCAAGAGATGAGAGTGAAGAGTGGGAGTGAGAGCGTTAGGTTGTCAGCCCCATGTCGAACAGACTTTGAGGTTAGACACTGACATGCCCCCCACCCATTTTTAAGAACCGCAAGCGAAGCGATGGCCCAGGTAATAGAGTCAAGTGGTGAGCCTGGCGTCTATAATTAGGGTGTAGGCTGAATATCAAGAGCAAATATTGCTACGTAAATTGAACAATACAAGCAGAAGTACCAGCCCGCATAAGCACCGACAGCGAGTAACGTGCCCTACTCTCGTGCAATCTGAACGGCCGTCGACAATGGTGTTCCTGCCTGATTTAATATTGCTTTCTCGTCAAGTACTTGGACAACGCCACAGCCTGGAGTGATGAACGCCCACAATTATCGTTAGGGGTGGATTATCAAGCCCTGAAGCAGCCCGGTTCTTCCACTCTCACCATGGGCCTGATTATCCATTGGAGCTGATGTCATCTCCGGCCGAGAGACATGTTTGCTCTTTTAGAAATCCTCTAGCTTGAAAACGCTATAAGATGGCTCCTCGTACGGATGGGCCCTGGAGAGCGAGGTTAGCGGCTCACACTCCCCATACCCAGATAGCTGGGCCGCGGCTGTTCACCTCTTTAGAGCAGCTACCGCCTTTCTAGTAGTTTCCTCGCCGACGCATAACGTTTCCACGCAGACCTCTTCCACCTTCTCCAGAGCCCCAACCTTGCCTATCGCCGGGTTCGCGCCGTCAGTCGGGCGAAACTGGCCCGTGCCTACAGTTGTGAAGCTGCATTCGCTATAGTTGCCCTGCCGGCCTGCGCCGACAGCAAAAATCGCCGACTTACACGCGTCGGCAGCATAGGTCGGTACGTGAAAGATGAGCCGGAAGCGTTTGCTTGCCATTTCAGATTATAGGTATCAACTCCTTGGAGGAAAATCTAGACTAGGCATAGGTGAGAGGGCATGTCGCACTCGCCATCACTTTATGATTATCAGTCTGCGGAGCCTGCGGAGGTTAAGGGAACTTATCCCTAATATGGCCCACATACTACGCGGGTACCCTGTTTTAAGCATGTGATTATTATACTTGAGATTAAACCTTTATAAGCGATAAACTAACACACGTCTATGCATCTATCCAACGTTAAACCCATTAACGGGTCGGCCCGCCATCTTCGTCTTCCGCTATAAATATGATGTCCATTCACATTGTTCACGGGTATTGAGGATACCTAGGTAATGCGTAGAGGACTGCGAGTTTCGGAGGCAAACATGCTAGTAGCCTATCCGTGGTGGGTACGTGTGCTGTGTGTTGATGCAATACAACCTCTACGTTGGATATGGCCTGTTAGGTAAATTAAACCGTCATGGCGGGACATTGTAGAAGCTACCTATGATGTCATGAACCCGTCATGATAGTATCTCGTCGCTGCTGGCAAGTATTAAAAAACGACTTCAACATCAGTTTACTACGCCATTTCTTCCTTTTCTAGACTTCAAGCAAATACAGACTGATTAATTCCCGCCGCCATTTCTTTGAGGATTTAGAACAATCAGAGACATCAACATCCACCACCTGTCATCCCTGAGCCAACAGCCATGTCGGACTCTCAGTTCAAAGATGGTAAGCTTCTAACATGTCTTTGCTTTCTTATCTCAACTATTACTATGATCATCGTGGTCTCTCCCACTAATGGGTGCATTCATGCGACCAAAGCAAGAGGCAATTATACTCTTTGATCACCATGTGCTGATCCAGGCTTTCTAGGTCACACCATCCCTGTAACTCACCAGGAGTTTCCTGGGAAAGAGCATAAGATGCCTCTTCAGGCGCAGTATGACACTTTGCCCACTGACGACGGTGGCTATCAGAAATATCGTGCTGCCGGTAAACTAGAAGGCAAGAAAGCCCTGATCACTGGTGGCGACTCGGGAATAGGTCGAGCAACGGCGATCCTGTTCGCCATGGAAGGTGCCGACTCTTCAATAGCCTATTTGGCCGACGAAGAAAAGGACGCTCAGGAGACGAAGAGGCTTGTGGAGGCTAACGGAAGGAAATGCCACTTGTTCCCAACGGACCTCACGAGCAAGGACAATTGTAAGAAGGTTGTCAACGACGCTATCCAGGCCATGGGAAGAGTCAACATTCTCTTCAACAATGCCGCATACCAGATGATGGTCAACGAGATCAAAGATCTTAGCGAGTAAGTGCCGAGCCGAGATCCTACAGACCTTGGATACGATATCAAGAGCTTATCACACCGTGACCAAAACACGGAACTGACAGGCCTTTGGCAGGGACCAATGGGAACACACATTTAATACGAATATCCACCCGTATTTTTACCTCGCCAAGAACGTTCTCCCGCAGATGAAGCCAGGAGACACCATCATCAACAACGCGAGCATCAATGCGTATATCGGCCGCCCGGACCTGTTGGACTACACGTCGACCAAAGGCGCCATCGTATCCTTCACCCGCGGTCTAAGCAACCAATTGGTCTCCAAGGGAATTCGGGTCAATGCGGTTGCGCCTGGGCCAGTATGGACGCCCTTGATCCCTGCAACAATGAACGACGAGGCACAAAAGTCTTTTACGAGCCCGATGGGCCGCCCGTCCCAGCCCAGTGAGATTGCTACATGCGTCGTATTTCTCGCGGCCAAGGACAGTTCATCGATTAGTGGCCAGGTTATCCACTGCAACGGTGGTGTAATTGTTAACGGTTAGGTCCACAGAAGTCGGGACGGGGACAAGGCCTCGGAAAAGGAACGAACGACTGACGGGTTACGGGAAACGGATTTTTTGCACTTAGCGTGGCGATGCATAGCTCTTATATTCCGCTTTGATGTCTGCGAGGAAGTCGGTCACCCAAAGCGGGCCACGCGATTCTTGTTCGGCCACTCCCATGTACCTGCCTTCGATTAGGTAGTCACGTAGTGTAAAGAAGAAGAATATATGCTCTAATACTCCAAGCGTAAAACAATAGCCGTTATCCCCTGCCGCCTGAACGGTTCCTGACGAAACTGCCCCGCCTTACGGCCACAACCACAGCCCTTTCACTATGTATGATTCCGTATCGTACTCGATGTTATGGATATGTGACACTTGGTCGAAGGATCAAGAGTGTATGGGAATGTTGTTAATCCAGGAAACACCATGGCTCTCAACCATTTCATCTTCCCCTAGCAACTTTTGCTCGAGCAGATCTTACCGGGGCAGCGTAAAGACTCGGGCAAATAAAAATTGCAACTCGACTGCACGTTAGTCCAGTACGTCATTAGGACGGGCGACTTAGATCGGTGGTGGTGAACGATAAATGGCTGAACACTGGGCATATTGAGATTATACACCGGCCAGGAACTCACGACTTGCTCCTATATGACCCAACGATAGCTGGGATGGTCATGTGGAAAGCAATGGAGAAGAAGAAACAGGTCGCCGGCATGGTGTTTCATTTACAGTTCAGCGAGCCCGAGTCTTCACCCTACTTGTACAGTGGAGTAGGTAGCCGCAAAGCTCTACAGGGAAAGGTAGACCGGGAAAACATATTAACAAGTGAAGGATTGTCTACATGTAGGTACCATTTATATAACCGAGTGCTTGGAACACTGTTGACTGAAGGCGGAGGTCATAAATTATACTCGCGATCACAGGAGGTAGGTATGCGAAGTTCACATGTTGGTGTCGTGTCGTGCCACGTTCATGTAGGCCCTACCTCTATGTTACCGGGTAAGCTTAGGCAGTAGATAGACTACATTAGGTAATTAATAGCTGTGGCGGGGTTCATTTGTATTCCTTGGCGCATTCACGTCGCATTCAACAACGTTCATTGTTCAAGTAATCTTGAACCTCGCAGCTAGTAGACAGTCATTCTTTGCTTGCGCCGTATCCGAAGTGAACTTATATATTGGTCGTCTCGTGGTCGGCACCTATCTTCATAATGCCGCCATCAGCAACTATAGTCGTGAGTCCCTAAATACCTACCTTCCCCAGGTCCGACGGAACCCGGCCGCCGCAGCTGATACAGATATCCGATCGCTAATTGTTATTGGCTACCTTAGGCGAAGCTCAAGGTACAGCTCAAGCTGTCTATAGCCCGGCTTCGTATGGTCCAAAAACGTGACGAGGCCATGGGGAAGACGCAGAGACGAGTTATGGCGCAACTTCTGGAAGCGGGCAAGATCGAGTCTGCTCGGATACGAACAGAGAACATTATACGATCCGACATTACTAACGAACTACACGAAATCCTTGAGCTATATTGCGAGCTTCTCCTCGCCCGCGCCGGTCTCCTCGAGGGCCAAACATGCGATCCAGGTCTTGAGGAAGCTGTCAAAAGCATAATATACGCAGCGCCTAAAACTGAAATAAAGGAGCTGCAACAAGTCCGCGCCCTCTTTGCCGAAAAGTACGGTAAGGAGTTCGTACTATCTGCCATGGAAAACTCGGATGGTTCGGTATCGGAGAAAGTCGTTAAGAAGTTGAGCGTGACGCCGCCAAGACCAGAATTAGTCCAAGGCTACCTCGAAGAAATCGCGAGGGCTTACGGGGTCGACTGGCCCCGGGGGTCCAAAGAGCTCGGCCAGGCACCGGAATTGATAGATGGAGAGCTGACGGGCGATGGTGACGTTGGATCTTCTGGCGAAAAACCCCGATCGACTTCAAGCACCTGTGGGACAGATGTGCCACCAGAGAGCAAGACCGCCCAAGAACGAGAAGAGCTTAGCCGGGCCACTCCGCCACGGACTCTAGGGTCCAGCAACCCGCTGCACGTAAACCCCTCGAGCCCTTCGACGGAAAATCCCAGACCGAAAGTGACACTAAACTCCATGGAGCTTAAACCGAGCAAAAAAATGGTCGACGCGGGTATAGCAAAGCCACGTGAAGAACCAAAGGGTTCCGGTATACCCGAGATCAATGAATTAGCAGCGCGATTTGCTGCCTTGAAGAGATGAGTGGTCACATCCGACATCGCATGGGAGTGGAGCGTCTTCCCCAATGAAGCGGCCCTCTGTTGGCTGTATGAATTACGACCGTCTAGTTTGGGAGCAAGGCGTTTGATATCTATCTAATAAACGACCCAGTTTGATAATGGCTGAGCGGCTACCCATCCCTAACCTTGTATACCTGTTATACCGGTCTTAAGTGATGTACTGGGGTAACGGCATTACGCGGCAGGCAAGGGAACATTCGAGAACAGCCTCTCTGAGGGAGATTGCCAGAGAGTTCAGCTTGATATTCCTTCAGGATATAGTTTATAGGTAGGTCTGATTTTGCTCAACTAGGTTGACCTGTGACTGGTAGAGCAAGTTGACGACATGGAGATGTGGTCTTCACTGTACGCAGCATTGCCTTGGTCGAAATAGGCAGCAGAAACTACAGGCAGGCCTTGCCGCCGCCCACGTGAAATATGAGCTTTAAAGTGTAGAAACCGATAGGGGCTGGATTCCACAAACAGAAGGGCAATACCTACCTAATAATATACCTTTGCGTACATCCTCATACATTATGTACCTACGTCTCAATTTTTAGGTAGCCTACGCCTGTGTCCCGGCTTTGTCTCCCACTTTCACCGAAATATATGCCAGTGCAAGCCTCCTGGTGTTCAAGTTCCATGCTTATCTTATATTATGAGTCCTGACTTACCAAGCAGGTGCGTACCAAGATACTCCTTCCCCATCCTCATAGTTCCTGCCTGCCTACCACACATTTATCAGGAGATAGATGCATTACATAAGGTAGGTATACCTGAAACACCCAGAGGCGGTGTCGAAGTACATAGAAATACATTTCCTTGATAGGTTGAACATAATTCCAGTAGGTACTGGGTAGTGCGTACCATTCTCTTCCGGATCGTCTCCGCCCCCTCCGATGCAAGGCTACCTACTACCGACGATTGCACAAAAGATGCTGCAATCTTTTTGTCTACTACTGTCTCTCCTTCTAACTATTCACATATCTTCTAAGCGTACCTTGACGCTAATTTGGCTCTAGGTACAATCTTATTAGAACCTTCCGCACCTACGCCAGATACCTTACCTTTGGCTTTGGGCTTTGAACTTGTCCATTTCTTCTGCCACATGGGCCAGCGGAGTCGAGGCCCTCTATTGCTCGGTGTCTACCTACTCGTCCATATTCCCTTATGTGGTGAGGGAATAACTTAATAAGCTACGGAATTTTCCATCAACCTGAAATATCTGGTAGATGGGCAGCGGCCCGCTGGTTTAGCAAGGTGAGTGGCCCACCATTTAACCATTACCCTGCTGAAGGATGTCTGTGGTTGGAGGCACCGCTTTCTTTTAGTATTTCGTTGATGAACTTAAACCCTTTGACAACCTTTGTTGCCCGCAGAAAAGAGAAGCACGCTGCTGGGCGCCGCATGGGCACACCTGAGGTATCTTTCAGGTGGTGCCATTATATGACTGTTTGCGCCTGAATCCCTGGAATAGAGAAAGGGAGTGACAGATCAACGTTTGCCACTGACACGGCTTCACCACCTCAGTCCTCAACCACTCTGATCCGCTTTTGAATCAGATTGGTGCCTGACCTTATCAGCTCCTGGGCCCTGGGAGACGGTGTTTATACGCCTCCAGGGCGGAGAAAACCCTTCAACTTGTTCACCACTTCATCGATCTGGTAGTGGATTCGTCGGTACTCGAAATGGGGCAGGACGAGGGCCTCCACGCTCTGGGAGCCGAAGTTCTCAGAGCTATGTCGCTAGAGACGCTCAAGACCAAAATGAACAAATTCGCCGAAGACAAGATACCCCAATCCGAGATCTCACGAATTCTCATGGTCTGGTTTAACGAGCAGATAAAACAGGACGCTTTTACGCAGGATGGGATTCTACTTAAAACTTTCCTGAAGTTATTGTTGGTTTGTCACCGCATTGACATTGAGAATGATCCCTTTGCCCTAGAGCAGATGGGCAAAGCGTTCGAACAATGGCTTAGTGAAGAGGCCGCCAGTAGCCCTATGTACACCCGAAGATACCTCATTGCACAAAAGGATGTCGATCGCCTCCTGAGGGAAATGAGAACAAATCTCCAGGGATCAGTTCCTCGCCCCCCTTCGGATTACCGAGACGAACAGCGGGATGATGATGCACCGATTCTTCCACGCGCTGAGGATCTCAAGGGCATGAATATTAGGGGGGTTAGCACCAGAAAAGTAAAGGAGACTGGCCAGGAAGAATCTTTTGTCCAGAATTGGTCCAGCAAGCCTACGAAGTCCGGGCGTAAAACTAAGTCACAGGCCTCTGCCTGTGACGTCTCTGTTCCGCCACCAACAAATTACCTCTGCAAGCGTTGTAATGAGCCAGGTAGGACATTCCAATTATATTTCACCGCTGAGACTATTGGATTAATAATCCTCTAGGGCACTGGATTCAACTTTGCCCGACAAATATCGACCCTGATTTTGACTTGGCCCCCTGCGACTATTATTGTAAGTTGTGTGGTCGAAGGGATGCTCACTTTTCCGCTTTTTGTCCACAGAACTCGCATGAGCTCTCTTTGGCGCAACGACGCAAGCGCACAAGCTTAGTCGATGCACCCCACCGTCAACTGCTAACCAAAGAAGACTCTCATTACCGAGACCGAGAATCGTCAAGGCGGCAGTCTCCCGGTCACTCTCGATCCCGCAGCCCCGGCCGCAGACGCTCGCACTCAAGTAAGTCAGACGGCGATGACTCGGCTGATATTGCCTGGACTTGCCGGGTACAACGTCAACTATCGCCGTCTCAGGGGGAATCATATGTGCCTCCTTATACAGCCAACGCCCGTCTCTCCAGACGGCGTCGTAAATATAGGGATTTGGACAAAAATAAGAAGAAGGATGCTGAGTTCAGCTATACGGAAGATCTATATACAGATCATGGGCCCACAACTGCCACCAATGTTCGCCAAGGCCGCGCCCTCGGTAAAACAAAACGGCAAAGGAATGCAAAACTCGACAACGCACGCGATGAGAAAACAACGAAGGGTAGGCTCGCATATGACGATGTCATCTATGAGGATATCGGTGCAGATTCGTCAGCCTCCTCTCCTCTTGCCGCTCCTTTGCACAATGGCAGTTGCAGTTCAAGTAAACGAGCCGAAGCACTACAATGCATACCACCCTCAGCGATGGTAGACTCTCCTGATATTGACGATTCTCACGTAAAATGTGACGAGTTTCTGCGTGCATTGTCAACCGAGTTCCTATTAGGCCCCTTGCCCCGGGGACCCGATACTGATATGAACAGTGTGGAACCGGACATGGGCAACAGGACGGCAGGAATCAGGGTTGAAACTGACAACGCTTCGGACACAGCCGACGAAATCGAGGAAGTCTTCAACCGCCGGCTCATCAAGTGTCCTCCATTTAGCCCCAAAGTCGTGTCCATGTTTCAAAATCGAGAAAATGCCATAATCAATCGCCACACTAACCGCAAAACGGCTTGGCAGATGATCGAGTTAGGCAACGGCAAGGATAAATATTCTTCTCATAAAGAGCTCGTTGTTTGGCGCCCCCAATTGGCTTTTCGTCCGCCGACGATGGACAATGTTGGTAATACCCCTATGGGTTGAGTGTCTTCTAGTCCTATAACCAAACCATAGTAATGTGGTTGTGGGACCGATCAGGATATTGGCGGTAGTGGGAAGGGCCGCGCGGCATGGTCTGGCTAAAAGCTCCAGATCATTTATCCCTTGTGCCCCTGGGACATATTGTCCGTGGGAATATTGCGAGATTACATCGAGGAAGTACGAGTATAGAGAGGCTGCTTTGTAGCTATGTGCGTTCATGGGTGTATAGGGTCGGACTCAAGCGGATTATCCGGGAGCCCGCACTCAACTAAAGATACACCAAGATATTGGCTCATATGGCCTGGTCGGTACCTATTGCTCTCATTCGGTGACCGAGCTAAAGTACGTTGGCGCCGGTGGGAAGCACATAGTTATCCGTCTAGCTTTCCCAATAGACGTGATCGTGGTCCTTCCAAGCGAGCTTGTTTTGCGGTTGAATAGTGAGACTGCCCATCTCGTGCAGACATTTTCGAGCAGTCTCTTAACGTGTTGTTGATGTTATTCCCAATGCCTGCTCCCACGATGAAGAACACCTAACGCCGCAGCCTGAAACGCCAACAGAAGTATAAACCCACCGTCTCTCTTTCTATTAAGCCTTCGCGCACACGCCTTGCCTACCGTTTGCTTCGTCCCTTTCGCTCTTGCCGATTTCGCACCCACGGCTCCGGTCCGGCGAGACTTGGAATCCGCAGCTCGCTACTCTAACTTGTCCAGGTGTTCGAGACGAGTGAGCACAACCTGCTTACTCGTCTCCTCAATCTCGCCAGCTAAGAAGACCTCGTCCAGGATAGCGTAGACCTTGTAGAAGTTAAAGACGAGGTCGAGCTCACAGACATTGCCGAAGAAAGCGTCGAGGACCTCGACGAAGAAATGTATGGCCTCGAGGTAGGCAAGTTCGTTATCGTTGGTATCGACGCAGGCACAGAAGAAGAGACCGGCGTAACGTCTATACACGACCTTGTGGTTCCGAAACTCGACGAAATTGGACTGATATTTCTGATCGCGGGGCGCTACGAGACGATGGACCTGACATTTGTTTAATATCATTGCCTTGCCAAGGTCGAAAAGGGGGAAAAGGAGGAAAGAAATAAAGAAATCCTCTTACCTCGCCTTTGAGCTTGATCTTCTCGTCGTCGGTATACGGAACATACCACTTTGCTAACCGGGTCTTGCCCCTGTTTGTTGTTGATTTGAGTGTTAACGGACCTAGGTTTCTTTTTCCATGTATACATTGTATAGAATCGATCTACTTACTGCCGGTTTTGTATCAAGATAAAGGACAGCATCGCGTTTGAGGTGCTGTGTGTTTGGGGCGCGGTTTGGCGATTGCTGTCTTTCTAGGCTTTACTGCATTCTCAATTCGGATTTAAGGACCTTGACGGCGCATTTGGTAGCATCCTCTCCAGTACGCAGGGTTGTACGTAACTTGCTTAGCTACATGTATGTAACTTTAGACTAAGGTAGCTGCTAACCAATTCAGGTTAGTGGGTTAGGTAGTGACAAAAGGGAGCCCCGGTAGGAGCATAATTTCATACAAAGTAAGGTTTGTTCAACTTTCTTGCCGGATTGGAAGATACCTTCCTCTACGGTTCTCCATGGAAAATGATTTATAATTTAACCTTTACTGAGAAGGACAGTAGAAGCCTGGGTCTTCCGGAGCTCTTTGCAAATCCACCGTTGTCGTGATGCTACCTCCCTACACATGCTGTTGTGTTGTTATGAGTTGAATGTGATATATTATTCCAAACCCAAGGAGTTGCCTTGATTGCAAACTATGGGCCTAACTAGGTAATACTGAGTATTACCATTACTGTTGAAGGAAAAGTATGGCCGTGATGTTTTTGTGTAGAGTATATTTTTGTATTATCTATATCCCCTCAGGGCGGCTCAAGGAAACAGCAGGTACACACTTACTGAGGATTAGAGAGTCCAGCAATGTTTCCTCTGCTTTGGCATCCTACACGCATATGATCTTTGAAATGAGACTCTTTAATATTGTATTACAACGTAGGTACTTATATAACAAACAGCTGCGTCAACACAAATTAGATATATCTACTCATACCAAATCAAAAAGATGTATACTATTGGGTATGTAGATAACCGTCTTCTAGAAGTGCTTTGTATGTATATATCGGTGGCTTAGGTTACAGAGTTATTACACTTTTGTATGTAACCGTAGTGTTCAAGGTCATAAATGCAAAAAGACTGGAACGCTGTAAATCGGCGTGTCCCTCGCTAGGTTAACCTAGGCGTGGTATGTATGAAGGTAAACAACAGATTTGTCTGAGACTTCTGTTCACCCTTGGACAGAACATCATACTTGAGAAGGTTATTACATATTGCTGTCCTTTAACTTTCCACAACCAAGTTCATCTCAAAGACCAAATTAACTACCAACTGCTTAATCCAAACCAGGTGAGCATGATATCCCTAGCTTGGTGCTTCCGTCGACATCCACTAAGCCGACTCTAACTTTTAAAAGGATTACGTCTCATCAAAGGACAAGGACTTCATATTTACGCAAAGCCAAAGACGTCCAAGCTGTCTGTCTTGGGTTATCACAGCCGTGGCTTTTTTTTATAGACGGAATAAACTTGGTTATCCTGCGGTCAAAGACTAAAGTGGTCTGTTATTCTCTTGTTGGATACATTCTTCGCTGGACCCCTTGAGGTCTCTCCGATAGGGCCTTGGATCAAGTTCGGTAGAACCTTTTGATCCCTACCTACCTAGGTACTTATCACATATTCGATTCTACTTGGACATTTTAGCTCCAAACAGCCACTTCGACAGGAAAACAAGAGGGGAGGAAGGAGCAGGGGACAAGGGGATGAGAAGGGGAAGCCCAAGTTGGACCTCGAACTTTTCATTCTGTTCCCCACGGTACCTTCACAGTTGGTGTGGACCATACCAGGTACCTAAAGTACTTACTTCAAATCAACTTTCTTGCAAAGGCCTGCCTATCTATTGCGACCCGAGTATCACATTGTACTCGCCAATTACCTAGGCTCGTCATTGTCTTTTCTTTCAAGATGGCGACTCGAAAGACGAAAGAAACAAAGTTTTCAGATACCGAGTATCAATATGCAGACGCGATTCCCTTTTATATATGGCGCAGCGACGGTACCGAGATGCCAGCGGAATATAACCACTATCAGAAGGTCGAAGAGGGCGCAAAACCCATCCTAGAATGGCAGAACAAGCTGGGTCAGGCCCTAGCTGCCGAACTCATGCCAGAAGCGAGTAGGTACCATCTCCCCAGCGAGATGCCTTGTAGATCTAACAAGCCGCAGGTGGCCAGTTTTTCCTAGCAGAATTTCCCGAACATTACCATTTAAGGTGGTACCAGAGTATGGCATGCCCTGCCTCCCTTTCTTTTGGAGTCTGGGTGCGGTGCTAACACCTGCGTTTAGCCAAAGAGGAGAATAAGAAGAACCAGGCTAAGCACTACTATCTGTTCGGTTATCCCGAGGATCCTGGTGCCAGCAAAGCCCGCAAATACTTCCGCTCCCCGAACCAGTTTCTGCCTCACCTTCTCTGGTTGATAGGCGAGTCCAACGACAGAGGCGATTGTGCTTGTGAGTTCTGCTCAGGGTCCAAGCCGATAACAAGCAAGTCAGCCAAGACGATCCCGAAGACGCCGTCAACCATTGCCGCACACGTACCTTCCCTTACCCCCCCTAGTGCGGCCTCCTCGACGTCTTCGTCGTCCACAATTGCTCCCACGCCCAGTGTTAGTGCAGGCACTCCCATACCCCAAAACACCAACCCACCTCCGGCTTCAGGTCCATCTTCGACGTCCAATGGAAAGGCGAAACCCGTTGGCCGTCCCCCAGTTGCTTCTCAGCAGCCTGCCCAGGGCGAGGTCCAAGCAGTCGCTCCCGCGCAGACCTCTACCACAACTGTTAACATTGTTAATGAGTACGATGCCCTGTTTAGGCCAGGAGAGGCCGTATGGTTCAGGAATAATAACTCGTGGCGTGTGGGCATGGTTCTCACGTTTACCAGAAATCCTTCTGTCCTTTCTATCATCCCATTCGCACATCCACTCTACCAGACCCAAGAAGTAGTCAAGGAGGAATCCGACGTCCGGCCGTTCCTCGCCTTCAGTATCCCCCAGATCTCGCCCGCTTTGGAAGAACTCAAGGGTGTCGCGTTGGCTGAGATCAACTGGGAAGCCCTCCAGGAGCGATTCGACACTAAAAGTGACCCTTCTAGACAAGAGGCCCTTGCGGTGGAGGCGACAAAACTGGCCGCCGTCCGAGTAGATCAATGCTATTCTACCTTCAACCCGTACGGAACTGTAGAGAAGCACGATGTTTATGGTGGTATCTTTCTGGGCGCCGAGAAGATATGCGTGGGAGAGGCAGTGCGTATTAGGCTATCACCTGAACAACAAGATCAGCCTATGGAGAAGGGGATGCCCGTAGTCATGGTTGTCAGGAGGGTACTGATTGACCGGGAGACGGAAGCGTTGGTGTTTGAGGGGAGTCTGTGGCGATTGAAGCATGTTGCCTTGACCCAACCGGCTACTAACCTCGGCCAGGAGCATTTGCCGGCGGCCATGCATGGCGAGAAGGAGTTTAGAGACGGGCTTCTCCGGGATAGTGGCTGGCGTGTAGACTGGCTCCTGATGAACCAGAGCATTATGGCGGACGAAGCTACGATCCGCGGGCGTTTCTACGAGACACAACGACTGACACCTCTCCTCAATCCCGTCAAGTTCCAGGAAATGCTCCATAACCGGCAAATCGAGGATATCCAGAATCTCTTGAACAACCGCGGCGACTCTAAGGGACCCAGGGTTGGGGCTGTGGTGAACAGGGCCTTGGCTGTTGCTGGCGCCGTTCCTGATGGCATCCTCGCTTCGCTGGGGCCCGATGTGGTAGAGAATTAACCTTTTTCGTGTCACATATCGGTGTTTGCAAGTTGGGTCGCTACGGTTACGCCTACACCTCACCATCACTGGTGACATGGACTGGCTGGCTAGTAGTATGCGGTATATCTGTCCTAGGTTACTTTAGGCCTGTTTAAACACCATTCGTGTCGCGAGCATAGTATATGTACAATAGAAGTTTGAACTCGGCGCATGTGTAAGAGTGTGTCAGTAGAGTAGCTAGAATAAGCACGGCTTTCATTTTTCGAAATTTCTTGATGCACGCGTCCCAATGACGATTCGTGAGAATATATCTCTCGTTGCTCTCTGCCACCTAAAGGTAGAAGACGGCAAAAGGTACAGACAAGCTGAAAATTACATATAGGCAACAGTCCCCGCCTGTCTCTATCAAAATTCATCAGCTGTTGTTCATGTCAACCCTACACCTAAAATAGAAACCCTATTGAGAGATACCAGATTATTGCGCAATCATTCCGGACTCCGGCATTTTAAAGGAATATTCATTCCCCTGAGCAAGGAAAGAAGAAGAAAAAGAAGAAAAGAAGCCACGTTGCCTCATGGAAGATGACGCATCAAGAGGCGTTTTTTCCCCGGATGGTATGTGTAAGACCAAGACAAGTCTCAGATGGCGATAACAGGATGGACAAACACAATCGTGGATATATCATACGTGTAGGTAATTATATGCTAGATTAGGTATTATACGATATGATTATTTACACAGTAAAAACGAGACCTGTTCTGAGACAATGTGGTGTGGCTATGAGACGCAAAGCTTACCTAAACCTTACAATGTCTCATTACCTACTTACACAGACACACACGTGGTTTGTTTCCAATCCCGACGGCATGGTTTAGGTTCCCTTGCTGCTGCCTACATTAGACTAGTTAGGCTTTCTTTTCCCCAGATCAGATGGACAGATGTGACTCGTGAGTTAAGTGAGGCTGAGACATTGTGAATGCCTTGCTTACATGTACGAATAGATACTGTACTACTTACCTACTCGTACTTTTCGTAAAGTGTGCCGGATCGTCAGAATGCGACCCGACCCCGTGATTCCTTTTGCTTTTTCTTTTCCCTTTTTTTTTTTACTCTCTTGGGAAGAAACGCGTAATAAGGTGTAAATAGGGCTGTGGTCAGTAAGTGTGGTGCGGGTGCGGGTGCGGTGTGGAGTGGAGTTTGTTGTTGATCATTGGGTGCTAGTTTTTGACATGTGGTAATAATCTCTGGAAAAAAATAGTCGTCTTTAGTTGGGAACTAGACTATGGAGTAATAGATCATAGCGCTGGTGATTGATGAAAAAAAGAAAAGACAAAAGAAAAAGATTTGCGATAGACACGTGTAAGTCTTACTAGCGTACCTACGTATAGATTAAGGCTGGAGGGGAGGGGGGGGGGAAGAACTCGCAAAATTAAATATGATATCGGTACTGTGATTAAGTTGACGTGTATTACCTAATCTAAGGGTAGGTTTATCAATATCAAAGTCAGAGCCCACCTCAGTGAAGAAGCTCTTGTCTTGATTAGACTGGCCAAGGGGTGGGAAGAACGTGGTAGGTAAATGATGGTGGATTTTTTTATTGAGATGCGGGAGACAGTCCGTATCACGATAATAACTGTAACCTCTAGCCAAGAGCTTTGACTAAATACTAGAGAAATAAAACTATACTCGTACCTTACCTCTACCTAATAACGGGCGTCCATATCTCATACCTGTAAACGAATGGCGCAATTACAATCTCGCCAACAATCCCAGTACCTAGGGAAGATTTTCCGTGTCCGCGTGGTTTCACCCCAGAGCCCGAACCAAGGTAGCGGGATATAAGAAAATTAAAGGGTTGTTTGTCTGCTCAGGCTGTGCGAAATAATTATACCTATATAACCTACTCGCTACGAGTACGTGGTCACTGCCATGTCCAATCCAAGTTCGTCTGTCAAGCGGTTCGGTTCGGTTCGGTTGTGCTTTGTAGCAAACCCCATAAACGGCCGTTGTTGTCATATGTACCTACAGTGCGCTGTCAAAAGGCCTCGTGTGCGCGTAGAATACCTAGACTAGGAGAAGAGGGACTGGGATAAGCCCTGTCCCACGATACCTAGTCTACCCCGGGATGTGGGGGTGCGTAGTGTTGTTTTTGCTCGAGGCTGGAAATTGAAAACCATCACTGATCGATATTATCCCAGGAGTAGGTACATCAACAAATATTTGGCACAGTAACTAGTGTAGAAAAGATATTTGTTCGTCGCATTGCTGTCGCGTCGCTTTTGCGCTACTTACTACGATACTCGTACTTGTATGCGCATTCAAACTCGCGACATATGCGCCTGATACTTCCATCAACCTGTAGGTAATTATATGACAGTTTACACACTACCTACCGTACCAAATGAAAGATTAGATAATCATGGACTAAACTGAAGAGAAAAACAACCATGATCAAGTACCTAACCTACTCCTATTCAATCCTAAAAGAACTTATCGCCGAAAAAGGCCCCCGCCTTCGGCCAGAATGAGCATCAAACATAAGGTAGCCAGGACAGACCCCCGCAAGGAGACTGACTACCCACATAATTATATCTACAGTTGTCAAGGGTGATGGTGTGGGGGGTGCGGCCTTGATACCGACACCCGTTCAATTCTGAATTCCGGTTCTACACAGTACATAATCCATAGAGTGGGGACAGGTCGGACGGAGTCCGCACGTATGAACTACGGTTATTAACCGAATATAGAAAGGTTGGAAGCGCTAACTTGGGTATGTCACAATTGCACGTGTACGTTACCTAGACTACTTGTATCTAGGTTGCAAAAATACCTTGCCTTTGACCTAACCTATCTACGTTACTCGTAGAGTAGAATTCAAAAGTCAGCTTGTGTACATGTATGTAGTTTTCACCCCCGTCGGGATTTATCTAGTAAAATGACTAAACCTATCTAGAACTTATCTCCTATTCTATGTCCGATACGATCAAGATACCTATTTAGCACCAAGTAGGTATCACTCTGCCCCCCTTTAAAGACTAGACTAGGTTAGGTGGAGGTGTCGTAGTGATGGCCTAGGCCTGACTGAGCTCGGCTGGTCTGGGCTAGTCTACTTCTTTGCTTCCGCGGAGACGTGTTTGACAGCTTACATAAACTGCCGAAAATAGGTGCGACAGTATCAAAGGAAAGATTTCTTGTTCGTAGAAGAGGGGGGGTATGAGACTATCAGATTGGTATCTACGAATATCATCTGTTCGTGGTAGGTAGCAGCTATTTTTATTTTTTGTTTACCTATTTGTTTGTTGTTTGGCTACGGGCTGACAACAGACTTTGTCCCTCCCTTTTCCAGGTCACGCGAGTAGATGCATCAGCGTACGAGATGTTGTGAACCGCGAGGATAAAAGAGAAAAGGGGGGGAGTGGGAACGACAGTAAGATTGTGCGCCAGAACTCTTGTCAGCTGTATTCTCAATTCATCTATCTGCGCCGCCAACATGCATGGATCGACGACCCGACAATCCGGTAGTTGGATGGATAAATGGTAGGTAAGCCGGCTTAAGCATCTGACCAACTATTATTTCCCCCCCCCTCTCCGAACTTTACTAGCTGTTCTGAAATTTGCATATTGCTTGTACTAGGTAACAAAAAAGGGCGGTCATGATTAGTTGAGGATAAACGAATTTTCTGGTGTTGAGGGGTGGTGGTTAGATTGAGATGGTATCGTCTTTCTTTGGCGGTACTTGTATGTGTACGTGTGTAATGGTTTCTAATTGGACAAAATTAGCAAGATTGGGCGGCAATTGACCGAACGAAATAGACGATGGCCAATCGACCTACTTTATCCGGTAGAATGATCGACTCGACCGGGTGATTGAGTGTTAATACAGTATGGTACTTTAAGAGATACTATCATGACATACGGTAGTATTGCAACTTTTGTTCTACGAATAAAATTAGTCTACGAGTAGGTTAGGAGACAATGCAGGGTTGATTACCTTCAGTATAGGGTAAGGTTACTTTAATTGGGAAAACCAACTCCTACCCTACCCTAAAAGAGGGGGAAAGAAGACGTGGGGAGAATTGAGAAGTGTATTCGTACACGTACATCAAAACACGATAGTAAGCTCGAAAGCGACGTGTGATTAGGTATTTGATAACGCATCAAAATATGAATGCAGTCGTAGATAGTTTAAAAAGTTGCGACCTCGGTAACACCCAAGCCAAGCTGTCATCTCCAGAGTTGAGAGTCGAGACCCTACCCCCCCCGTGCCTGCCATCCTGCGTGGTTCAATCCCCCTCTCCTTTTTACCCAAGCATCAGGTCTGCCAAGGATCAGCCGCGCCAATACTCGTATGTGCCTGTACCGACAAATTGGTAGCGGTTTTCCTTATGTAATGGGAATATTTATTTGAAAAGAGTTCCATTGTATTAAATTAATTGGGATTATACTGGAGTATATTATAGGCTATAGCGATTTTCTCGTGGGTTTTGAGAACCCGAGGGCCGGGCACCGGGGCATTTTGACACGTCACATTGTGTGTGCAATGAAAACGTTTCCGGCCAATGTGGCACGAGCACCGCAGACAGAGCGCAGAAAGCGGTGAAGACAAATTTTCTTCAAACGTTAACTGGTAGAGCGGGAAGATGGCGCATCCACAACCAAACAAAACCGCCAGCTCGTTCCGCGCTGCTGGGACCAAAAGTCATGCGGTCGAGCCACGATCCCGCTGGGAAGGTACCACTTGCAAAAATGGCCGCAGGTCCTGCCGCACATTCTATTCGCACTGCGTTGTTGTCGCGACTCCGCAGGAAAACTTGCGAAAAGGGGAGAACCCAAATCCCAAGACAATGGGACTCAGTTATATTCTGTTCAATCATGAGCTACCCCGTACCCGCTACCGACCTGTCAGCCGGCCTATCGTGCCCTGCAATATCAATCTGGTGGCTTAGGAATCGTACAGCGTTGGGTTTCTGTGGATAAACAGTCCTCTCGCGTGCTCTAGATAGATTTGCTGTCCCGTTTCTATCCCACATTTATTCCACAAAGTGACACGAGGAGTTGCGACGGGAGCAGGAGAACGAGGCAGGGGGGCAGGGATCATGCGTTCCGCCGCATTGGTAATGAGTAAGAAGGGAGACATAGCTGAACAACAGGTTGAGATGGTATTCCGTAAAACAAGTCAAGCAAGTTATCTAATATCTCGTATTTTGCCCACTTTGCTTCATTCCAGCGCGCGTCAAATACGGTTTGTGCTGAATGTCCGTGATACAGGTGGTTGTCTTTTGGCAAGCCTAACCAACCACACTGGTGCTTTCCACTAAACCCAGGTGGGAGGTCTACGAGTACGTCTACGAGTAAGCACGTGTAAGTAGGTATTTACCTACCTACTCCGTCGTCGCATTTCCCAGAACGCATCACGATAGGGACATATTGCTCACTCTATACCCATCAGCTGTCGGCTGACGACATTCCAAGGCCTTTTCCCCTTGCTTCATTGGCCGGAGAGGTACCACACAGCGATAAATGTAACCCTTTATGTCTCTTTACCAACCAGTATATCTATATTACCTACGTACTCGTAGGTCAAAAAGTGCCTTGGAAAGGCAGAAATTCAGGTATAGCCACGCAAGTCAAGGCAGGACAAGGATTATAATACGGAATGGACGTCATTGTGAGCCGATTTGTTTATCTGATAGAGTAGGATCAAGCTAGAAAATAGGGCAAAATAGGTACACATCTAGAAGCTACACATAACCTCATCCTACGTCCATCTAGGATAAAACGGGTAGGTTGGACAAATGTACACGTAGGGCAGTCCTCTTCTACACTTACCTAACCTTAGGTAGTAGGCAGGTACTACTGTATTTTGCTTACCCAAAGGGGGCCAAACTCGGACTAGGTAGGTTATACCGTTATACATTACTTACATAACGTAAAGTAGGCATGTCCAAGGAACCAAGTTGGCAAACAGGGGTTCTGGCGAATAGGTAGGTATTGACAGAAGCTTGTCTGCGATGCCAAATGAAGAGTATGAGCCGCGACTAGTCATCTATTGCCGATAGAGGCACTGCACCTAACCAGGCGATTATATCGTAATTATGCCTTAAACCCCCTCCGAAATCCCTCAACACTTGTGCCTACTTTTATACAAGATCCGTAATTGCTTCCTACGGGATTCCGAAGCAGGATATGCCTACCTATTTCCTATGCATGCATACACCCTTTTATGGCAACATGAGTTGTTCTTCGAAACCAATCCTCTGTTGTAAAAGGACTGCAGCGAAACCTGACGACCGGAACATGCCCGGCGCATGAGCTCCAGCACGTACGTACGAGCAAAGACGTTCTAGCTCGACTAGAACCCGTGTACAGGTACACGTACTCGAGGTATTCCTGGTTTTGGCCAAAACCTCCGATCAGAAGCCACGAGGGACAGAGCATTATACACGCTAACTTAATAGTGATACTATTAAGACATGGTACTACCTACTTATTAGCAAGATTGGGCATCGTTCTAATCCAGACATACGATAGACTAGAGTTTGGTAATTGCTTACCAGTCAATCTTGTGGGGAATTAGCCAGCGTTGAGAACTTTGACGACAAGATACCAATTTACCTACCTCATGTAGTATTTCCTCTTTGCACGAGATAACTATTATACATGTGTTCGAGGTCCTCAGATGCTCAAGTTGATGTAACTTTATAGTGTACCTCCCAGTTATGCTGCATCTTCAAGTGTACGTGTATATAATGAATTTTATGCACGTGTATAGTTATGTATTACAAACATCACCGGGAATATTACAAACCATCCGGCGCTTATTCCCGTCTAGGACTTTTCCGCCACCGGCCCTCTGGCTCAAGCGTCTGAATGCTGCAAGTAGGTACCGAAAAGGTGGGCCAGGGGGATTGCATAATTGGGTTCCCGGTGGTTGACTTGCAGGATAAAGTCGGGTACATACTACATTATGTCGTAGCAAGAGGGTATCATTGCATAGGGTTGTATTTCTGTCCTAATCTGCTACGGATTCCCGTGTAGAAACATAATGTTGGGCAAAAAACCAACTTACATAGTACTGCAAAAATTACTATACAGTAATCTGTAAGAGTACCTACACGAAAATTCTCAGATGCGTATGCCCTGAATTATGTAAGTACCAATCGACTTCATCATCTTGTACTGGTACGTATCATCAGCGATGATCTGCCCTGGCTAACCAGGGGTAGGTAGTAGGTAGGGGCATGGATTGGCCCGTGCACGGCTACTGGTATTCTGCTGGGCGCCTCCTGCAACTCACGACGCCATGATACTACGTGATATGGAGTTCTAACAAGACACCACTACGATTTCAGGAAGTTTACTGGCGTGGTATCAAACCCCTTCGTACCAGACGAACGGTCCCTTGACTAGCAACGTACCCCGAACCAACGCTGGCGTGTCAAGTGTCCACAGTGCCTCTTATGTGCGTTGATGAGTGTTACAGTGCCTGGGACGAACGTAATACAGACCCCGCGACCGAAATGTCGGTAGCGTTTGATAGGTTAACATCGCTCTCCAAGGGGGGGGGGGGGTTGCGGTACAGTCCATTTCTGCATGTATACTACTCTACCAAACATCTGTCGACCACATCTGTACGGAATACTTACCCCCAAACCCGAGCGGGCGTGCCGACCCCGTTCACAGAGTGTCCACTCACCCATCCCAGCAATCAACCTACAAGTTTGTACTAGCATCCGAGCTAGTCAACTAGGGCGTGTAATTTTGGTAAGTACGGACTTGAGAAATGTGGGATTGGACTGTTTGATGGTTGGACCCTCAGTTGCATACTGTGCGTGGTACCTATCTTGCCTGTGCTCTTGCGCCGGTAGAGACTACTTGCATCCTGCCATTTCCCACACTACTCGTACGTGCCTACCCTACTCCTTGGATACTTGCAAGGAATAGTTATTGTGTGGTTCTGTTCTGGTATACCTCGACCTGGGGGACGTTGTTTTGTCGCTTTCCTCTTTTTCGTTTTTCTTCCTCCTTGATATACGTGTAGGAGTTTTAAATACTCCCGACCTACAATACTTCTATCAACCCACCAATTCACTTTGCTCGAAGCCTTTCAAATAGTCTTTTTTCTTCCTATGAAAACATAATCACCAATCCGTTACCATTACAAGAAACAGAGTAACTACCTAGACCCGAGCCGTGACCAGTGAAGGAGACATTGGCCTAAGACACCAGACCACGACCACGACCAACCCGGCTCCCGAGTGTATATATACAGTTGACGAACGTCGAAAAGGATTTTTATGAAATCTCGGACGTGAACCTTGGTGGTGGCACTGGATAGGTGGGAAGCCAGTCGACAACGACCATTGTCATCTCGGCCACTGAACTGCCGCCGCCTCAGAGAAAACCTGCTAGACAGAGGTCCTCCCAACTTGTAACAACGATATCGGAGCAGAGGAATAAACAGATCAGCAACGATGAGCTCGGCTTCAGTGACGCCCAGAGGGGGCAAAGACAAGAAGGGCGTCGATAAGGTTATATACAGGATGAAGGCCGTCTTTAATAGGAAGGGGAACAGTTCTCGCAAAGGACCGTCTAATACTGCGCCAGCTGCTGCGCCTATCGCTATCAGGTAAGGCTGCTACCTTGAAGAAGACGTCGCCGGCCGATCGTGAATACTAACTGGTCCCAAAGCCAACCCTCTCCGGCACCAGTGAAGAAGATGCCGGAATACGAAGGTGCTACGAGAATACCGAGGATTCAAGTACACGAGGAACGCGCAAAGAAGTTGGGGGCTAGGTTTGGGCTGGAGATTAAGCCCAACGAGTGGCACACTACCGAAGGAGATGTTCTCCGCGTCGACAAGCCAGTGCGCATGCGAATCCACCAGGAATGCCACCAATGCCACGCGCGCTTCGGCGCAGGCAGTGTATGCCCCTCATGTCAACACCATCGCTGCAAGGAGTGCACTCGGTATCCGAACCAACGCACCGAAGCACAACGACAGGCGAACCGGGAAAAGCGGGATGCGCTCGTCAAGAAACACAAAGAGAATGCGCCCATCATTCCGAGTTACGACTACTCGCCTCCAATTGTTTTCACGCGGCCCAAAAAAGCCAACAGCCAAGACGTCGTTTATAAAGGGCGTCCCCGGATGCGGGTAAGGAGATATTGTCACGTCTGCGAAAATCTCATCAGCCCGCACTCGAAACAACCCAGGACATGCGACGAGTGTGGTCACAAGCGTTGCGCCGACTGTCCCCGGCAACCGTGAGTGCAAACCCTGCCCAGTTGTTCTTTACAATGATGGCTAATGATGTATCAGAAACAATAAGCAGAGCTATCCGTACGGATACCCCCACGACGAGCCTGGCTCCAAGTTCAAAGGCGTATTCGCATGCCACGAATGCAAAACGCACTTTGATCCAGCAGCCGAGGATGGTGCTCAGTGCCCGAAGTGCGACCATAAGAAGTGCCTGGAATGTCCACGTGTCAAGCCGAAACGCGTCGAGCCAAAACCTGATCCCGACGTAATGGAGTCGTTGCGCCTTCGCATGGCCGAATTGCAGACAGCAGAGACTTGAGGACAATCGACTAATACTTTCAAGTCCACATACATCGTTCCTATCATAGCATTGTAAATCCGGGCGGGGTTTGGTTTCAGCACTATGTTTCGAGCGCTTCCTTATTCTTGCATTCAACACGGCGATATAGCGACATGGGGTTTAGCGAGCACTACGGCAAAAAATGACAGCATTCACGAAACGTACTGCGGATTGAAAGAAATAAGATCCTTTTATCTGGGGGGGGTTGCAGTCCTTAATTTTAAGCTTGGGATGTTTTCGCAAACGATTACATGAGCTGCGTCTTATCAACGTCCATTGCGGTTTTCCTCCTTATGTAGCCACAGCTACGCTATTTCTCTCCGTCACTCACATCATCACTTATAAAAATTGGGCATTCGACGGAGGAACTATTCAGCTGGGTATAAAGGTCACCATCCTGAGATTAGACGAATCAAGGCAGTTGTCTGGTTATACAACGGTTGGGACTCTCCTTTGCTTCCATATATTACACCCATCAATCGTCTCTATGTTACCTTGACAACCCAAGTATGTAGCGATTATAATCGCAAGGCCGGGGGCGAATGGACAGGGGCGCTGAAAAAATAAATATCTAAATCAATAAATCATAAGACATTAAAAATATACTTGACACCACTTCTATGACGACGCAGACGCCTACGTCCTAACCTACTAAAAAGCAGGATCATTTGCCCCTCTTCCTGTCACGATTACCACAAATCCGGTTCTATCTACTTGACGATGTAACGACGTTGGAAACGCCACCCACTGTATGAATGTGAGTTGACACCATCCCACCGGCCGGTCGGGTCGGGTGGGGACAAAACAAACAAAGCAAACAACAAACGTTCATCATCTACCAGTTTGATTTGATCCCGTATCCTTGGATGAGGTGATTTCAGATATTAATAACTTGTGATATATCATATTTCCAGCGCAAACCATCTACTCCAAGTACTTACCTATGTTGGGGGTCGGTTCAGTGGCTGTCCAGTGTCCACACGTACATACCCCTAAAAAGAAAAAAACCTGTCAGCTTGACGCAATCATCCGCTCGGTTGGGAATTTTTAATTTTTCCCCCAAAACCACACACCCCATCTTTTTTTTTCTTTTACTCCATATACCAGGGATCAGGGTGTCTGTCGTACTGGACCGTTTAATTCATTAACGGAATGCCACATGGAGGAGACGCCACACAAGTTTTCTTCCTCTTCTTGATCGACATTGTTAAGGTGATCAATCTTTAGTTGTTTCTTCCTTGGCTTTGACGTACATTTATTTACTATTATGATAATGCATACCTATCGGGTGGAAGATGTTATGTTATCTCTTGCCTTTTAAAAAGTTTCAATTGTGGTCGGTCTCGTCTTCGGCATTGCTCCATTAAGATATAATATGTACTATTGTACTTGTACATGCATGTTCCTTCTACACGATGCTGCATTGGAAAGGGGGGGGGGGGGGGGGGGGGGGGGGGACGGGGGCGGGGTAAAAATTGTTTAAAACACCCCAAAAAAACGGGCAAACAAATTAAAAACATTTATAAAAAAAAGGAAATGTTTAATAAAAAA
>MU401674.1:29835-60763 GCA_022579005.1 Poronia punctata
GCCCCCCCCCCCCCCCCCCCCCCCCCCCCCCCCCCCCCCCCCCCCCCCCCCCCCCCCCCCGCCCCAGGGTCAGGGTTACAATTCTTTAATACCTCCCCTACCTACGTGCCTACCTATTATCTACCTTGATAAACACAAGGATATGTGTACTGACAAGAATACTGGTATATGTATGAAAATATTTATTATTGCCCGTTTGTAAAAAGATCGTCCTGAATTTGCCGGTTGCCGAATCTTGCCTGAATCTTTTTTCCTTTTTTGTTTCCTTTCTTGGTTTTTTTTCTATCTATCTCTGTCTTTCCTTCCTTCCCTTCCTTTGTACCCTCTGCCCCAATGGCAGAGATGTCCTGTGGATTTAATGCTATACGTAACATGAGAGTACGTGTAGGTTAGGTATATCGACAGACTTTCTTACTCATACATACATGATATTATGCAGGTATGCACCTGCATTACATACGCTGAGCTGTCAATTTATCCTGGCCGATCGGCGTTTCTATCTACCATTGTTTATCGTATCATAGAGAAGGTTTGTATGTATCAATCATCAGAGAGGGCAAATAAACCCAGGACGAATAGAATAGATAGATGTGTGCTCCAAAATGTAACATTGATCTATACCTACCGTCCTTCCGTCTCTGATCCCTCTTTCTGTCTGTACAAAATGCTGCTTTCACATAAATACTTTGGATTTGCATGATTTTGAACTAATAAGGTAGGTAAAAGGAGGATAGAAAGTAAAAGGTGGTATCTTTTTTTTTTTTTTTCTTTTTTTCTTTTTCAGGGCACGGGGCGGGAGAACCCGAATGGATTTTTGTCTGGGGTAGATTCACTATCGTGGGGTGATAATGAGATCTACTGGACTGTCCAAACCATAAGCGCGAGGCATTGTTTGAATGTCACATCATATATAGTGTCGGTCCCTGGTGACATTTGTTGTCTTACCTAGGTAGGTAGATATCTAGCAAGTGAGGTATATCTCTGTCCGTCTTACGGCATGGCATGTCATAATCAGATGCCCTCATTCTCCCCTATCTTCTTTACCAGTGCTCTTAAAAAGGAATACATATTCCTACACAGACAATTTCACTTCTGTCATGGGACAACACTAACATAGTTTTTGTCGCGTGGTCAATTTTGCCCATCGCCCACCTAGATAGATAGGCCGCACGCAGGGTTCTTGGGGTAGATAGGGTTTTGCATTCCAAACCTCGTCCGATGGGGGAGACAAAACGGTAGGTAACATTTGCACACCACCAGCGGGATGGTTATTGGATGCCCGGCAACAGGCGTCTGCTGATCCGGGGGACCAGCAAATGAGAATTTGCCGTCGAAATGCCGCACGACCTCCAAAAAAAAACCTTCGCCGCCCGGAGAAGTGAGGTCCTTTTAACGATGCTACGGGCATATGTTAGGAAACCGAAGATAGAGGGGAAAGAAGAAACAAAAAAGAGAATGGTCAAGGAACACATGATTTTCTTTGATTAACCCCGGTCTCTTTCCCCAACAAAATAAAAGATGTATGCGTCTCGTCTTGTCTCGTTATTATAAACGAGGAAAAATACATGATCGGAGAAGTATGTACTCGTAGGCAGTAAGTATCCTCCTACATACACGACCAATAGGTTAGGTATGTTAACTGTCCCAATCAACTCTTATTAGCCTACCATACGCAGCAGCAGCAGCATCGTAGGTGGATACAAAAACCTTGCTCGGGTCAAAGTTTCAACCCCAGAACATAAACCAGAGAGTGTCATTAGTAAAAAGACACCAGAAAAATTGAACGACTCCATCAAAGATACTACCTCACCCACGCAATGTCACCGTAGCAGCAGCGAATGAATTCCGGTACCATCGCTGGTTGGAGTAACTGATTTCTTCCCCCCCCCAAAAACCTCCACAACGGAAGTTGCCTCTCCTGAACCCCCCCCCCCCCCCCCCCGGCTGCCGAGAAATGAAATGAAATGCAGTTGGTTTTCCTCTGCTTCTGCAACAAAGAAAGAATATATATTTTTTTGTTAAAGAATGTCATGTGCATGTACCTACATCACTCTCCCGCCTCCGACTTCCATTACATACATACTGTACCTACCTACCTCTCCGGTCAACGAAGGCGAGATATATGACGTCGTTTCAGGTAACAGCTAAAAGAAATCCCAGGAGAAAAACATATATACAGACCGACGACCGTTTAAGGAAAGTTATCTTACTGCTTTTTAGTACGTACGAATCATCTGGAGGAATAACCTAGACCAAGGCAAAAAGAAAAAAGAAAAAAAAGTCCTGCATCGTCTTCTTCTTGTTATTCCAAGGTTTTACCCCCTTCTTTCTGCCACAAAAACAAGCCAAACCCCCTCCTCTCCGCGTCAGGGGCTCGAATAACCGATCCCCTTATACGCCGAATTGGTCCGGTATTGCCGCCCAAGCGCCGAACTTTTGACCTTGCTTACTCCACTACATACCAGACCAGGTCACCGGATTCAGGTATAAAGGCCGTTTATCATGCCCTACATGCATGTACGTTACATACATTCGGACTCTTTTAGACAATATTCATACCGAAAGGAAATCACTAGGTATCTTGATTAGATGTGTCTGGTAGGTAGGTAGGTAGGTAGGTAGGTAGGTAGGTAGGTATGTTAGATGGTTCCCTCCTGCCTGGAATATCTAGAATCCTTTGCGATCATATTTGATGGGCTGCGGCGGGGAATGGAAACCGGATTTTGGAGTTCGTAGGTTTGAGGGTCATGTAGATATCTTTTGTGTCTACTGGGAATTCTTATACGCCATGTTGTGTGTTATCATATCATTGAGAAACCCTATGACCAGATATAAAAAGTCAAGAACTCGCTAGGTTAACCACTTGTACTCAGTATAAAGAAAAAGAAAAAGAAAAAGAAAAAGAAAACATCCTATATGATCTCCCAAAATCTCTTGGCTCGTAAATCTTCGGGATTGCTACCCCCGTTTATACTCCGTATATCGAACCTTACTGTCAGGTGTACTTAATTCACTATAAATAAAAAGATGCTAACTTACAGTAACTAAGTACCGTAATTACTATACTCTCGCTTACTTCAATATAGAAAGGCGTTTTATTTTAAACCCTTGGTACCGAGAATGGTGCAGTTATGACGTCCGTATTGCATGCAAACATACCTACACGTACATACGTGGTGGGTTGCCTAAAAAAGGGCACCTGGTCAGGTTACTGTGCTTAGATAAGCAATAAGGCTATACCTAGAAAAGTAATAATCTTCCCTCTTGCTACCTAGACTTTATATCTTGTTTCTATTGCTAAAACAAGTACTGCGGCCTGCTAAGAGTCCTATCTGCCTGTAGAGTTTTGGCCCAAAATACTTGACTAGGTGCCCTTTTTTACGCAACCCACCACGTATTAATCGATCCCCGGACACCGGTACCTCATCCGCTTTCCCCCCTCCCCCTCCCCCCAGAAAACAAACCGCACCCGCACCGCACCATCACAGTGTCCTTGTGTCTACCAAGAGGTACGACATATTGCCTGCATTAGGAAACCCCTTAAAGAAGAAACTAGGTAGGGTAAGGTAAGGTAGAAGGGGGAGGTGTGTATATCTTTTACGTGTACCTACGAGTATGCGGGAGGGTAATTAAACGCACCGCACCGCATCTCTGATGGGGGAAACTACGGTACCTACTTGTAACCCAACCTAACCCAACCCACTTTATGATTCAAGTTTTGCTAAACTTGGAAGAGAACATGATTTGTGCAAAAGGTAAATATTTTAATAAAGTCTGGACTTGCGGGGGTCGCGTTTGAAATGGATTGGTTTGATATACTAATATGAACAGCACGTCTAACTTAACCTAGATAGAATGAATGACAACACGATAAGCATACTTGAGCACTATTTAATTTACACAGAGGCAGATAGTCAGCATTAGGCTTCGTAATGAGATACCCAGATCTTATGTTTAAATAGGTGTCTTGATTACGAGCGTATGTCGGATAGACCCCGAGCATAAATTACTCCTATTTCGGCTTTGGTGCTGCCGGTTGTTATGCTACCATTTATGCTTTGTTAGAAAATGATTGGATAGGTAGGTACTAGGTAGCGTTAGAAGAAAACATTAAATGTACAAGTACACTGCCCGTTGCCCTCCATAGAAATATGTAATTATGCTTTGTACTAGTGGGGTGTCACCAAGGTTACATATCTGTTACCCTGTCACAGTATATGTACGTCCGTACATCAAAGGTGGGTTTTACATACAGATCTGGTATGGGCGAAAAATCAGTTTCTCCAGCAATTGCTTTGGCGGAGTCCTGGTCCCCGCAATTACCAGATAGAAGCAGAAGCAGGGTTGCGGGTAAGTACCAGGTACTTCGACAGAGCCCAGGAGGAAGATGTACTCGTACATCTCGTACATCTACCTGGGTATACGTATACACACATGTCTATGCCTTTACAAAACAGGCAATTGGATAGAGTTTTGCAGACAAAACTCAACATTTTCAACACCAAGAAATACTAAACTATGGACAAGTGCATGAGGGATAAATGGGGGTTTGGTTTCCCCTGCCCCTCCCCAATCTTGCATTAGGTTGGAAAGGTGTTTAATGACAACAGCAACGGGACGGAACGGCGCGGCGCGGCGCGGTAGGGTTCATTTTTGCGCGGTCGAGATTTGCAAACTGACACCTTGCAAGCCAAACGCATAGGTATTGACAGGTGGAAGTCTCTTCTGTTCTGTTTGCTCTCGCCATATCCAGACCCCGGTTGCCTTTTAAGTGCTTGGGATGACCGGCTTGTCAGAAGTACGTCTGGCAAGATGTATACTAAATACTAACCTACGTGGAGATACAACACATATACGGAAGACTGACTATTCCCAAAAACCTACCCTTTTCCTATACGTACCAAAACGCCGAGTAAAACAAAGATGCCCATTGTTTCTCAAGACTAAAGAACATTACGAGTAAAACAATTGATTGTACACCAAACTCTAAGGTTAGAGTAAAGGCATACCATACCGTTCCTGTAACTGTGTCAGATACTGTACTACGTTAAAAAAAAGGGCAAGAGACAACCCGACAGTCTGGGCCCTAACGGCTTATTTGTCCAATCAACCCTTGACCTGGGCTTGGATTTGAATCCCACCCAAGAAGACATGGAATTTTATAACAATGAAGAGTTTTTTTATTCTCTCCCGGAATGCGCGTAGCTGTGCCGTATTTGTGCGTTGCTGTAAGCTCAGCTTTTTCATCTTCTGAAGGATCTAATATTGCCAGAACTGAACAAATCTCCCACATGCCGACAAAGATCTCGCGATGAATTTGTTCTAGACTCGGATCAAATACTACATGTATTTAATCTAGCCTGGCCTATTATTGTGCACGAGTAGAGCGGCTGGGGCGAAAAGAAAAGCCATTTGGCTTGTTTTACACGTACGTGTATTTCTTCTCACCTGCATCCTTTCCCTTCCTTTTCTTTCCAGGTTATTGGGCGGGCTTAGTAAGGCAAGGAAGGAGGGCCATGCCGGAAATTCTGACCGGGCAGAAAAAAAGGATCCTTTCTTCAAAATCTCATCCTTTTCTGTCCGCCAAACTTCAACAATTACCTACATCAGATATCCCTTGTCACTCGCGAAATCCCGTGCTATCAAGATAGGTAGATGTGCTGTATAGAATAACCCATGTGGTTTAGACTACGAGTAGATATTAAGGAGGCAACTTCTACCGGCCCCTCTCTCATGCAGCCCCGAGACGCACAGCGGAAAGGCCAAGGGAAAGAAAGAATTGAAGGGTTTAAGGACATGATTTAAAACCAAGATGAAAACATAAATTTGTGTATGATTACACAAAAGCAGAGCAGTTTTGGTTTTACTCGGCATCACAACTCTTACAGTAGAGTAGACTGACATACGAGTACACACTCATCGTCTAGGCTAACCTTTAAGCAAATAGTAACTGGCCAAAAGATGGCTAATTAAGGAAGACTGGGAACGAATCGATGCTTATTCTTAAATCTTACTAATATCTTCCCTCAGATACAAGGTATCAAAAGTCAGGTAAAGATCCATTACACTACTCTGTTTAAACAACTCTATACAAGTATACACAGTAATACTAACTCTTGACTGAAGCCAACTTACGAGTAGTATCATCCTACAGCTTTTGTACGTGTATACGAGTACATAACCCACAGCCCAGCCAAGATCCAAACTCATCCCTATCTATCTCCGTCATTCCTTCCGGTCAAGATCCTATCTTTAAGGGATACAGTAGATTAGGTAACTATACCCGGCAAGGGACTCCCTCGCCCGGCATATCGTATCTATGACAAGAAAATTAAGGCTGTTTTTTTTTCCCTTTTCTTCTTCTTCTCCAAAAGACCCTTTCTTGGCCTACCCATTCCTTCCTTCCTTCCTTCCTTCCTTTCAGCGATCAATCAATCAATCACATGGCCCCGCAAAATTATTTTTCTGGTGGAAGGAAGGAAGGAAATGGATATCTACCTAGGTACCTAACCTACTAGCCCTTCCTCCTCCTCCTCCTTCTGCAGCGGAAAACGGGAGGAGGAGGAACAAATCGAAACGACGTGTCAAAAAAAACTCCCATCTTTCCGGCAATGCAATACCTAATCCGATTCTGACTGAGCCAAGGGCAGGAAAGGAAAGGGAAGGGAAGGGTTAGTCATGGCGGATAACGGAAACGGATAATCAAACCGACATAGCCGTAAAATTTGCGAAGCGCTATACCTATCTCTTGTCGAAGAGCAGGAGCTGAAGCAACCAACCAATTGCAGCTTGCGGCTTTTGCTGTTTATCATGGTCTCGACAGGCGCATATTAGCTCTTTATGGAAGTGCCTACCTAGCGAGCGATATTTTTTTATATCTAACTTTACTACGTGTACATTTCGCATTCCAATACAGGTATACCGTATAGATACTCGTAAATGGCGTTTATAGATAAGGTAGATAGGGGAGCTGAAACCGAAGGGGGGAAAAAAAAAGGTATTACGGGCGATGTCGGAAGGAATCCCCCAATAGGTAGACTACCGATGTAGCTCAGCTCAGCCCGGAAGGAACGCGATACAGACGAAGAAGACCCCTTTCAAGACTTCACACGTGGGCAGCAACGGCAGGGCAGCGTTTCTCGGAGCTAAAAAGGGCACGTGGTTGGTTTAGTTTAGTTTAGTTGCATATTTGACAGCCCGTTGGAGGAAAAGTGCTGTGCGCCGTGTTGGATTCAATCGGCAGCCCTTGGAAGGAAAAAAGAGGAGGACCCGTGTAATATACTACCTATGTACACGTAGACGGATGGTAAGATAAGGGACGTAATATAATTGGTATTTGGTTGCGATGATTGAAGTATATCGGTAGGATTGGTGTCTGTCGACTCTCGAGGCTATCTACGAGTAAAGGAACGATGGGATATCAATCGCGAGGGACAGACAAGGCCGCCTTTCCAGTAATGTGCGTCCTCTAAATAAGGTAACCTAGATAGCTACGGAACCTAGATGTTCAATGGCTACTTGTAAGAGTTGTATCTCTCAGGCCCTATAAGCACCTTCATATCAAGCGTCGGCTTAAGAAAAGAAAGAAAAAGGCCATCAGATAGCAGGATAATACATTAGAACAGCAAAAGATATTGACGTAAACCGTGTCTGCGTATCAGATGCAAACATTTCACCAGATTCTACACATGAGAAACATCTAAAGTTAGTCGGGTCTTGTATTACGCTTAGAAGTTTTACCTGCTTACAATTCGAGGTATGGGCAGATCTCGAGTATCATTTTACACATGCATATTTATCGCAGCTTTCTATACAGGAGCTTTGAATGTCACCTGGAGGCACAATTGCCAACATGCAATTCCAAATACTAAAACTACCTACGGTAGCATCCACGCCGTTTGAAATCCGGAAGCAACGTAAAATGTAAGCACTAATATCTATCTATCCGCGAGACTTGCGCGTGTGTCGGGCACAGCATTGTACTTGTAAGAAGTTTGTGTAAAAAATAAAAAATAAACCGCTTGATGTTTTTTGGCTAGTCTTCTATCGTAAGAGAAGCGCGGGGTTGGAGAATACTGTTCATGGTGTTTGCTAAACCGTGAAGAATGATGCGCTCGCCACTCTGCCCAAATTAAGTTAAAAAGTTGACAGAGCAGTCAATTCGTAGATATAATAGGCATTCAGAAGTCAATGTACAAGTTGTTTTCGTGTGTCTTTAGTTATGAGACTAGTTAGAAAGATTAGCTTTGTCTAGCCCCTCGGTGAGTAATCGCTGTAGACCTCAATCTAGGCTTATCTTCGCCGGCGACCGGAAGCGGCCCCTCGCTAGTAACAGTAACAGACTGCAACGACTTTTCCCCAACTGACCGGTCAGCATCGGTGTGTGTCACGGCTTTATAATTGAACGGTGCGGTGACATATCCGTGGCCTTGACGGCATTCCACCGTTCGGTTAACAGTGGCATATCTGCATATCCCGGGATTCTTTTGCGCGCCATCTGTTACTTTCGCTGGGAACTCCGATAAATATAACCGCAAGCCGGCCCCTCACATAAAGCGGGGTCTTGTTGAGTTCAGGGGGCCAAGCATTGTTAAAAAAAGAAGAATAAAGAAAACACGGAAAACAATAGAAAAGACAAAATGCCAAACATCGTCGTCGTTGGGTGGGTAAAGAGCCATATATTACTTTTCTTCCAACCTGTCATTGAACGCTGACATTGTGGATGCCTAGTGCCGGCGTGTCCGGATTGACATGTGCTTATTTGCTATCGAAGCAGACTGACAATGTCGTTACCATCGTAGCAAAACACATGCCGGGAGACTATGACATTGAATATGCCTCGCCGATAGCCGGTGCCAATGTTCTACCGTAAGGCATACTTTTGGGTGGAGAGGTTAAGCATGTAACCTAGAAACTAACACGATAAGCAGCATGGCAACCGAGAAAAACAGTAGCTGGGAACGCCGCTCATGGTTGGAGCTGAAGAGGCTGGCTTTGGAGGTTCCCGAGGCCGGTATTCACCTACAGAGTAAGGCCGAATTCTTCCCCGTTTAGAAAGCGATCACGACTGATGACCCGTCCCACGCAAAGAATCTCATGTCTATCGTCGCGAGAAGGATATTGAGAAGCTAAGGAAAGGCGGCTATAACTTTGACGGCTTGTTCGTCGAGAATCCCTGGTATAAGCCCATGTTTGAAGACTTCCGAGAGCTTCCCAAGGAAGAGCTGCCCGCCGGGATAGCTTCTGGCTGCGAATTCGGCTCCGTGTGTATTAACGTCATGCTCTACCTCCCTTGGTTGGTGGGACAATGTCGAAAGAACGGTGTGGTGCTACGACGTGGCATCTTGAACCACATCACGGAAGCCAGTGACATGAGCCACACCGGTAAGAAAGCCGACGTGGTGATTAACACTACCGGGTTAATGGCTTCAAGGCTTGGTGGTGTGATGGACTCGAAGGTCATCCCGGTGCGAGGCCAGGTAGTCGTCGTCCGGAACGAGGCGCCATACATGCTCACAAAGTCGGGCACGGACGATGCCGAGGACGAGGTATGCTATGTCATGACGAGAGCCGCGGGCGGCGGTACCGTCCTCGGGGGCACATACTCGAAAGGCGAATGGGAAAGCCAGCCTAATGCCAACCAGGCAGTGCGCATCATGCGCCGCGTGATTGAGATGATGCCCGACATCACGAATGGCCGGGGCATAGATGGCTTTGATATTGTTCGCCATGCCGTCGGTCTCCGGCCGTACAGAGAAGGCGGCGTGAGGATCGAAAAGGAGAAGATCGGAGACACTTGGGTAGTTCACAACTATGGACATGCTGGCTGGGGTTATCAGGGCTCATATGGATGTGCAGAGGATGTAGTCACACTCGTGGATGAGGTGTTGAACCGGCCAAAGCTGTAGCTTCTCTGCCCATCACGGCCTCGTTTTACGAGTACCTACAGCATCTGCCGATCAAGTATTCGTATATGTACACCGATACTTGGGTATGCCTATACAAGGAGACACCAGAAGAATTACGACTACCGAGTGGATTATTTAAAGTTACTCCTAAGGCCTCACCCATTTCTACAGATTCAGAATCACATAATGTGCTTTCTTGGTTAGCTTGTATGTGGTGATCGAGATCGACAGTTGGATGGGACATTAAAAAGCGACGTAGAAGTATATAAAATACTGTATATAGACATAATATTGGTTAAATGGGTAAATACTTATCCAATGTTCCGACTTCATATCGATAAAGCTTATGTAACTTAGGACAGCATGCACTGTAACACAGGCTCACCAGGCTCACCAAGTGGCCTATGAGATAGATCCCGAGTATTGTGACATGACAAGCCTCTTGCTTGTTCCTTGTCCCATACAGAGTAGAAGCATCCCAGAGCTTCCTAGCTAACAATGGCTGGTAAAGGGCGAGGATTCGTTGCGGAGTCGGTCCAGTTGGCCTTGGATGTCGCAAATGGTCGCAACCGCACCTTGTCGCCGCTTATAGCGCCATGCCTCTTTCTCCTAGATGCGCTGCTGTGTGCGGTCATCATATGGAAGGTTCCCTGTAAGAATTGGACCTTTACATACCTATGATTTTACTACCGACTAATAATCTATCACAGACACTGAAATCGACTGGAAGGCCTATATGGAGCAGATTGAGCAGTACATCGCTGGTGAACGCGATTACACCGTCATCAAGGGCGGAACAGGCCCCCTGGTTTACCCGGCCGCCCACGTCTATCTCTATACAGGGTTGTATCATCTGACTAACAAGGGAAAAGACATTTTGATGGCCCAGAGGTTATTTGCAATCTTGTACATGGCCACCTTGGCCGTGGCAATGGCTTGCTATCGGAGAGCAAAGGTATGTGCCAAAGTCTACCTACTCAGGGGTATGGTGGGAACAGTTGCCGGACTAATTACAGAACCTGCCAGGTGCCGCCATACGTCTTTCCGATGCTCATCTTGTCCAAGAGACTCCACAGCATCTTCGTCCTCCGTTGTTTCAACGACTGCTTTGCCGTCTTTTTCCTCTGGCTCACTATCTACCTCTTGCAGAGGCGGGCCTGGTCACTCGGCACTTTCGCGTATGCATGGGGTCTAGGCATCAAGATGACATTGCTACTGGTACTGCCGGCGCTTGGGGTCATTCTCCTACAGGGTAGAGGATTCAACGGAAGCATACAATTGGCCATTATCATTGCTCAGATTCAGTTCACTATAGCCCTTCCCTTTCTCCGCGAAAACCCACAAGGCTATCTATCTCGAGCGTTTGAGCTGTCTCGCCAGTTTTTCTTCAAGTGGACCGTCAATTGGCGTTTCGTCGGCGAAGACACCTTCCTGAGCCGGCCCTTTGCGCTTAGCCTGTTGGCGATGCATGTCTCGGTCCTCATTTGGTTTGTCCTGAAAAAGTGGTTGAAACCCACGGGTAAAGCTTGGCCGGCAGTCGTTGGACCTCTTCTCAAATTCACAGCACCCTTTGGGAAACAAGAGGAGCGCCGGATATCAGCACAGGTCACGCCCGAATACGTCATGACCACCATGCTCTCAGCTAACGTCATCGGACTCCTCTTTGCACGTTCGTTGCACTACCAGTTCTACTCCTATCTCGCCTGGTCGACCCCTTATCTCCTATGGCGAAGTGGCGCACACCCGCTTGTACAATACGGGCTTTGGGCACTCCAGGAATGGGCATGGAATGTATTTCCTAGCACAAACGTCAGCTCGGGGGTTGTAGTGGGTGTTTTGGCTACTACGGTAGCCTTGATCGCCATCAGCAAAGAGCAGAAACACACCTCTCCTAATTATCCCTCACATGAGCGGAAAACAGCATAAGTAGGACAGCTGAACTGGGCCTTCAGTCTTCATCTTCAGAATCCGAAGGCGGCAACTTGCCGACGTTCGAGTCGTCCTCGTCGTCCTCGCTGTCATAAGTTGATTTAGCGAATTCCTTTGGCCTTGAAAGGTTCTTGTTAGTCTCGCCGTGAAATAAAAAGCATGGGACAGTCAAAAACTTACCAGTAGCTTTGCTTGCGCCATTCCTTCTCATCACGGACAACATTCACAATTTCCCCCTCCACTTTGCCCGTTTGTTGACCCGGGAGGGCCAGCTCTAATAAGACGTAGCCGCCGCGCTTGATCCATATTGTATTGCGAAAGCGAGAGGCCAACTCAACTAACACGGTCTTCTGGTTGGGCAGTGTACAACTGTAAAGACTGTTTCCTTCGGCCTTGATAACTTTAGCGACATGTTGAGACGATGTCAACTCGTTGGGCGGGGTTGTCGATGCTTCGGCAGCCGCACGCACGTCACGTTTGGGGCGACCCATGATTGCAATGTGATGACTAGTAATCTCCGTCCTGACTTATAGCGTATAAGATGCTGTCTGCCGCGTAATGAATTATACGATGCGACGAATTTACTGAACAGGAGTTTCTAGTTCATCGTGGAACTACGAAGTGGAGCAACAACCTGTGCCGAATTTTTCCCGGTCAAAAGGGACGTCTCACTTGAAATTGAAATGATGATTCCATCCCAGTTCAGACACAAAATGTATATGAGAACTACTCCTATTCCACAGCTACCGAGGTTAGCTAAGTAAACATGATGAAGTTTATGAAAAAAAAGGACAAAGCATCTACCCTGTAGATGCTCGGAAAGGATATACCGGTTGATAAATAAAGATCATTTGCTGGTAGGTAGGTACTTTGCTAGGTTAGCTTGCCCACCATGTTGGTACTGCATTATAACCATGAAGATCAATTGGCACGTAGTCATACTCTCGAACTTCAAGCCACTGTAAATAAACATTGGCCTCTGAAGCTCAACCAAGACGTTGATGATATCTTATTATATCAGCATGTATGTAGGTAAGTTAGATATCATAGGTACAGTACTTGTCCTTACCTCGGTGATGATGCACGAGGAAGGCTAGTGGGGTACCAGCCAACACCTGTAATTGAGAACGCCAGGGGTTTAGGGCCCGCTATAGACGACCCTAGTCCCAAACATTGGACAATTCGTCACCAGCTCCATCTTAATCTTGGTGTCGTCTATAAACTTCCCAACCTTGAAGCTCCGACCTGCCGTTTTGCATTGTCATAAGCTTGCAGTCCGGCACGCAAGAAGCCCCAGCCAACTCGACAATCCTGGACTGAGCTTTGTTCGTATTCTTGGGAACCGGACTGCCAAGTAGTCCATGTCGACGCCCCGAGCTATAAAACCCCTCTTTGGGGTCGGCTCGAGGCTGGTGGCCGACCAATTCCTCTCGAGATCGAGGACAGCCGGGATCGGGATAATAACGAGGTCGACCTTTTCCAGCTCTTCTTCAGATACGAAACTGGCGGCAATATGTTGGAATTGTCGGCACGATTACGCCCCTAAAAGACAGCAGGCTCGCTTCTCTTCATCATCCTCAAAACCGCCTGACCATGACGGAACCAATAAACCGGATGCGCCAAACGACGCCTTGTCGCCCCCGCCGTCCTCCTTCTCCTTTCCTCCTCCGCCAACAGAAACGACAAATAATTCGAGTCCCACCCCGAACGACCCCGTTCTAGACCCGGCGACGCCAGAGAAAGAGCAAAAACCAGACAACAACACACCCCCAACACCGGATCCCGATCTCCCCTCAGCCCAAAACTCCCGACGCTCAGCCCTGAACCAGTCCCTATCCGCATTCATGGACCGCACCCAGACGGCCCTATTCTCCGCCTCGCAGCGCATCAACGACCTAACGGGCTACTCCTCGATCGAGTCCCTAAAATCGCAAATCTCCACCCTCGAATCGCAGCTCCGCGCCGCACAGTCCCACCTCACAGACTCGCGAAGCGCCTACAAGAGCGCCGTATCCGAACGCGCCTCGACCCAGCGCGAAGTAACCACTCTCCTAGCACGACAGAAGACCTGGACCCCGATCGACTTCGAGCGCTTCACGACTCTATACCGACAGGACTACGAGCTCGAGGCGGCCGTGGGCGAGCGCGCGTCCGATCTCGAACAGGCGGAGCGGGACGCCGAGCGTCTGGGCCGCGAACTAGGCGCCGGCATCCTCGCCCGTTACCACGAGGAGCAGATCTGGAGTGACAAGATCCGCCGCATGAGTACGTGGGGTACATGGGGTCTCATGGGCGTCAACATTCTCCTGTTCCTTGTCTTGCAGTTCGGCGCCGAGCCCTGGAGGCGGCAGCGGCTGGTCAGGGGTTTCGAGGAGAAGGTGCGAGAGGCGCTTGCTGAAGAGCGCGCCGCCAGGGAAGAGGCTGAGCGTCAATCGGCCGCTGCGGCTGTTGCTTTACGGGTAGCTGAAGAGACGCGAGCCTCGATCAAAAACGAGGCGGAGGCGGCTGCTGCTGCTGCTGCTGCTGCTGCTGCGGTTCCCAAGGATATTGTACCGGAACAGGAACCCATAGAACCCGAACCAACCGTCGCACCGGTTGAATCTCCACCAGCATCAAAAATACCTTGGACATGGACATGGAGTAAAGAACTCCTGAGCGCGGAATACTGGCGCACAACCTTTTCGGATATAATAAGCGATCGACTAGTCCAGCTACGCATGCGCGATATATCACTCTTCGTGCTCGAAGGCGCGGTAGCTGGCGTCGTCGTCACGGGATCTTTAGCCGTTTTCATATTCCGCCGATAAACCATCATCATCATCATCATCACCACGGACAACGACATTCCTACGAATTTGATGTATACTTACTCGTCCGGTCCGGTCCGGTCCTGTACAAACAAACATCGGGGATGGATATACATCCCCTGAACCCCGCTTCACAGGGAAAGCGCTCACATATTAAAGTAAAATAGAGAAAAAAGATAGAAAATAATCTTTTGAAATGTACAATACGAATGATAAAAAAAAAAAGGTGTCGCCCGGGTCAGTTTTAACATTAACCACCGCCGTATATAGAACAAACGGTATCCCCGACTACGGTCATGTATATATATAAGTATCTGAGAAGATCTTGATCTGCGTGCACATATATAACCTACCTAGTTTCTTCATCTTGCTTGCAATTTAAAATCAGTACACACTATGCCTCACAATATAATGTGTACCAGTCTGCGTGATTCATCTGGGCCTACTTCATAAGAGCACCAGCCCGAGAGGGCCGGGAATGAAAAAAAGGGGGGGATGGAATGCATAAATTCGTTCGGCGCTCTGGATCATCTACTCGTACTGTAATTAAACTGCCTTTATACAATGAGGCCATACGGAAGAGGACATGTGCCTGTCTGTGTTCCTATGAAAAGCTTAAAGTATCTGGCTCTTAGGAAAAAGCCAACCTATATAAGCAGACAGGCACCATATCCATAACTAGTTGAAAGCCTGGCCCTCATCATTTCATCGTTAGAATGGAAAGCCAGGTCTAGCCCGATATTATCTGGTCCATGCGCTTGTCATGTTTTCTTGTTCGCTATCTTGATTGTTGTTTGTCATTATTTTCGCTTATTGATTGTTTATGTTTGTTTGCGCTTGGTCATCCGCTTGTTGACTGTTCGTTCCCCCTTTTACCTTGTTCCTGGGTCGAACTTGACCTCAATCAATCGAAATCCGCCGTGTATGAGAACCCGCGGAATTCTTCCTGCATAGCTTGAGACAAAACTGCGCAGATGGTTAGCCTAGAAGTATAGAGAGAACAGGAAGGAAAAAACACTCACCCGACTGTACCGGCGTAAGGACAGGCGTGACACTAGTAAACTCCGAATCGAAATTGCTGGTATCCGTCGCACTCTTGATCGTCGGCAGGAAAGGTGGGGCAACTCTCTTGTGGTAAATGTCGTCCCATACTATGTTACGGAAGAAGGGCTGACTCATGACCTCTTGTGCATCCGTCGGCCCGCTGCCGAGTCGCTGGTCGGGTTCTCTGGTCAATAGCTTTTGAAGGATAGATACCGAATCCCGAGGCATGTGAATAGGATAGAGCGGTTCGTCGGCGAGAATAGCATCGTATATTTCGTCCTCGTCTTCACCTCGGAACGGTGACTGTTGAAGGAGCATCTGGTAAATCAGCACACCAAATGCCCACCAGTCTACCGCCCTACCGTATTTCTTGTCCAGTAAAATCTAAAATTTCCCGTCAGTTCATCCCTATTCTCCCTTCTACCCCTTGGCGTCGACGAATGGGCCTTTCCACTTACTTCGGGAGCCATAAATTCTGGCGTGCCACAGAACGTGCTGGTAGTTGAGCCGTACCACATGTCTTCTTTACACAAACCGTAGTCCGCAATCTTGATGTGCCCATCCAGCGTAAGGAGGATGTTGTCGAGTTTGAGATCACGATAGATGACTCCATTTTCGTGGAAGTACTTGAGAGCCAAGCATACTTCGGCGGCGTAGAACCTAAAGGACGAAATAATAGGTCAGATAAGACGTCTTCATAGCAAACGAGGTACCACGGTCTGTTAGCCGACTTACTGCGCGCGTTTCGTTCCAAACTGGCCCCGCTGAATATGAAGCATCAAGTCGCCGCCACTAACGTACTCCATCACAAAGTAAACGCGTGTCTCGGTTTGGAAACAAGCATGAAGGTTCGTCAGGAAGGGGTGACGCTCGCGGTTGGCAATCAAGAAGACCCGCTTCTCTGATCTTATGCTTTCAACCTCGTCGTTTTCTATTATGAATTCCTTCTTGAGAACCTTGATGGCATACAGTCGTCGAGACCTCTTCGTTTCCGCCAACATGACTTTGCCAAAGTTACCCTTACCGAGCACAGCCAGAAAGTTGAAATGGTCCAGTCCGATACGCTGACCGGTACCGGGGTCCGTAGCCAGAGGCAACGGTCTTCGTAGAGGCGATGGTACGCCACCTCCCGTCGTCAGTGACGGGGTCTCCTGTGTAGGTTGGGGCTTAACGACCTGGGCGCTCGGGGCACTCGGCGTATACACGGCAGGTGGCGCTTGCTGGGGAGGGGACATGGACGACATGCTATGTTGCTGTATCGGCCGTGCGGGTTGCGTCGCAAGCGCTTGCTGAGGTGGATAGTTGCCAACGTTGGCATATGCGGCCGGGTTGTATTTCGGTTGAGATGGCATATTATACTGTTGTTGGCTGGTAGAATAGGGGTCGTCGTGGGGATCCATCGACCCCCCGTAACCGCCCGGCCTGCCAGACGAATAATCCGACGCCCCGGTTGCCCTGGAAGCGTGGGAGCCTACGTTTCCGCTCATAGCGGCTGAAGCAGCAGCGGCAGCAGCGGCCGTCGAGGTCGACGAAGTCCGATCAGGCTGGCTCGGTCGGATCGGCGATGTCTGGCTGGTGTACATGGCCTTGGCTGCCTCGGTGGCTTCCTGAGAGGCTATGCTTGGCTGATATGACGACGCGCCCGGAGCATAAGTCGTAGACGATCCCGCGGTGCTAGCAGGGCTCATCTTCCCCGACCTCAGCGTCTTTTCACTTAGCGAAGTAGTCTTAGACTGCCGCTGTTTGTTGGCTCTGGTTGCCTCGAGAATCTGGTTCGCCACCGTCATATTCATGCCGCAGAAATCAGGGACCAAGTGCACACAATGGGCATGGGCCGTAAGCCCGCATTCTATGTAATGTCAGCAACCCAAGAAACCAAACTACCCCCGAGTATATTCCGGCACATACCGTTACACTTCCTGCAATTCTTCTTTCCAAACGGCAATATGTAACCACAGTGGCAGCACCAGTTCGCAGTAACGTTGGAAAAGGGGGCAAAGCGATGAGGGATACGGTGGTTGATCTTTTCCTCGTCAGGATCGGTTTCGGCATTCGTCTTGCTGATACACTTGGTGACGACGCTCGGGTAACATTTAGGATGGCAAGTGTACTTGCAATCTTCGCACTGCATACCGGCCGAATACTTGATAAAATCTCCGCAGAAGGCGCAACGCATAATTTGGTAGAACTGATGCTGCACGAACTTGTGACCAAATTTCTCGTGCACCTCTTCTTTTTTCTGCCGGATGGCACCCTTGCGGCCCAGCCCCAGGTCGACCGGTCGGCGATCCTTATGCTGCTTAATAAAGTTTAGCGACAGATGGATGGCGCCGGTCGGTTCCAGATTAAACCACCCGTCTATCGGCGGAGCCATGGCCATGGGTGGTACTGCGTTGCTACCAAACGGAGGCTGGCCCGACCCGCCGGGCGACGCGCCGAATTGCTGTTGCTGGGAGCCCATGGGGAACTGAGGAGGCGGTGCATTTGAGCCGCCCATCCTATCGGCAGATACCCACCCGGAGTTATTAACTTCGGCTTCGATCCTCTTCTTCCGGAGATCCTCTACGATATCGGAGATTCTGACCCAAAGCATCCCGATCGGGAGCGCGTGTTCGCCTGGCTTATCGTACACCGTAAGTTCGATTTCGTTGGCTTTGTCAACTTGGACACTGTGAAACTCGTTTTCCCAGCGGTCCGTTCTGGTCGCACGCGTCTTGGCCACCACGTTATCCTCTACCTTGATGGATATAAACGTTTCCGGCCCCCTCGAGAAGCGGCCAGTCGAGGCATGATCGACGTCCCGGATCTGTTGTACCCTAATGGAAAGCTGACCAGTTAGGGGCTTCCGCATGTTGGGCATATTTATGCTATCATCTGTTGGATAGTGTCAGCACATGAGGGCCAGGTCAAGATCAGTCGGAGCAGCAGAAACTAACCGTCGGGAGAATCAGGCGAGTCCAGATCGTCAATATGCAGCTGCTCGTACCTCTTGAGTGCCTGCCTCAAGAGATGTATTTTTTGTTTACTTTCGATGCGTCTGGCGGCAGCATCAGCCTTGCTCTTACGATCCCCTTCCATGCCGTAGAGCTGAACCATCTTCTCTACACCCTTGAGGTATTGTTCTTCGACGTTCAGCTTGAATTGGACTTGGGATAGCATCAGCTGGATTCGAGGGCCGAGGTGCGGTGTATTGAACTTGATCAGATCTACGAGTGGGTATCAGTAAAGGAGCCGCCCCTGCGCATTTATTCCGGGTAAACAGACCTAGCTTGGTGAATGTCGGACGGGGATGAGGACCCGCCGAACCAGGGCCGGGCGGCCCATATGGAGGTCGAGGAGCCATCATGTCGTCGTGACCGTATCCATAAGAACCCCTATCTCCAGACCAGCCACCGCCGGCATCTTTCGGGGGTGGCGGCGGCGGTCCCTCACCATCCGCTCGTAACTCCGAACCAGGCATGACGGCGGTCGAGCCAGAACTAATGCTCATGTTTTCCATGCCCTGCCCGAGGCGGCCTGCTCTGAAATCATCTTGCTTTTTGCGCATCTCCTGCAGTTTGCCCTCGAAGAAATCGATCAGCTTCTGGGACTCTTCTATCTTGACGTCGAGTCGTGACCGGACACTGTCATTGTTGGTCTGCCGTCGCATAACACTTGCGCCATTGAGAAAAACCTTTTCACGGTCTATCTTGCTCTGTATCTCCTTGATCTTGTTCATAGTCTCTTCTTCGGTATTCATGATGGGCAAAACGTTTTCGCGTCGTCACGCGCGGGACCGAGGGGAAGAGATGTAAGCTTCGGGATTCTGGTGGTTTATATCAAAGGTGGGGGGATGCTTCGTGTGGTTGGGACAGTAGCAACTCCTGTAGGATAGGAAGCTTTCGTCGAACGCGTTTCAAACACCGAGCAGATGAGGGGATCGCCTGGGTTGGGCGTTTCTCTCATCCACTTGCCGACCCAACTTCAGGACTTGTTGATGTCGCTGATGTCGTCGCCGTTTCTGTTGGTGTAGCCGTTGCCAACGTTTGTTTTTTGTTGTTACTCCGTGCTCCCCTCTCCTCCTCCTTTCAAGGGCTGCTGGAAAACCAAAGGCCCACACACACTGCACGACACGCAATTCGGACAAACACACCACTGCCGGCAGCAGCTAGAGGACAGCAAATACGTGGGGTGTCCCAGATAAAGAGTACCTAGAATAGCTATGGAAAGGGCTTAGAAAATAGCATTTGCAACCAAAACAAAGGATGGAGTGGGAACCGGAGCGTGTGGGCTCGGATTAGACTAGGCAGAAGACGGTTGCAAGATCAGGTAAGGAGGGACAAGACACGAACTACTTGTAGAATGCGGGCTTGTCAGTGGTGGTTGGAGACCAGAGGCGGAGAATGGCGATGTCGTCAGGCTCTTTCCTAGGTTGACAGCGGTCGCGCTGATTGTTCCTTACCTTATGGCGGGGTTCTAGCTTCCCAGCAACTGAAGAAGGCACCTGTCATAGGCCTACGCCTACCTAGAAATAGGACACCTAGGTAACGTTGCCTAGTCCGCTTTTGCCCGCTACCTCTAATCAAATTGTAGGGGGGCAAACAATCTAGCCAACCCGTAACCAGGCCGTCATTCCACGTCTTGATAGGTTGATGAGGGAGGGGTATGTTAGGTAGTGGAATGTGTTAACGAAGGGAAGAGGGAGGAGACAACCACCTAACGTAGTAACCTATGGGGCCTAGGTATGTGAAGGACTTGCCCGTGTAAGTGGTATCTTGAGCGAACTTGCTTCCAAATGTTTAAGCCATTTCCTTCATCCGATTTGTTTCGTTTTCAAGCCTTTACCTCACAAGTTGGACTGCGTGCCATTCTTCCCATAGGTTGGCAGATTTCTTGTATTATCTACTTCAACTTCTGTACTGGATACCTACTAGTGTTGTTGATTGTACCTGACACTTGTAGTAGTAGTACCTATTTCAGTAGTGTTTTAACATCTAATCTAGCAGGGACCGGGGCTAGGTACAGTCGGTGCCCATTAATTCCGAGCACGCCTTATATTGCCACATTTTACCGACAGGACATGTTATTTTTAACAACGCGTATTATACTTAATTTAATAGCAAAAAAGATTTTAAATAGTATATAATATATTTTATTAACTAGGGATTTATATAGTATAGCCTAGTATTTTATATACTACTTGCAAGCTATAATAAAAGCTGCAATATAGCGCAGTATAAAGTTAATAAAATAATTTAATATATTTTTTAATAGCTTTTTATTGCTTAACTATAGCGTATATAAGCATGTTTATTGCTTTAGCTAAATTGCTTATAGCTTATAAGTATAAATTAGCAATATAAATTTGCTTTTTAAATAGTTTTTATATGTTTTTAATAAGGTTTATATTAAGTAAATATAGTAGCTAATTTAACACTTTATACTTATTAAAATTAAAAAAGTTTTAAACTATATATATAATATAAATAAAAGCATTATTATATATAAAAATAAAGTTAAATTTAAAGTTTTTAAAAAAGTGCTTTTTAAGTAATTTTATATATACTTTAGCAATTATGCTGCTTTATGCTATGTTAAGGTTACTTAGTATAGCTATAAAATAAAACCTATATATATAGTAAAAAATTTTTTAAAACATTTATATTTATATTTTTTTTTATAGCAAAGTTAAACATATTTAATAAATAAATATAATATACTTATTTTTATATAAATTAAAGTAAATTTAAAGTTATAGTAGCACTTAAAATATAAAAAGTTAAAATTATTTTTAAGCTAAAAAGCTTACGCTATATATTAGCTATTATAATAGTTAATGCTAAATTTATTGCTAAAAAAACACGTTGCTAAAAATTAAAACTTTTATTTTAGTGCTATAAAGTTTATTTTAACTTTTTTATAGCTGCTTAAAAAGTTAAAAATAGCTATTAAAGTGCTTATTAGTATATAATACCCTTTTTTTAAGCTACTTTTTTAAAGTGTTAATAAATACGTTTAAATAAGTTATTTTATATAATTTATAAGTAAAAACAAAAAAGTTTAACTTAATAAACTTTATTATATGCTTTTTATAATATTTATTTATTTTTAGCAACAGCTTTAGCTATAAGCATAAAAAAGCTAATTTTTGCTTAAAATATTGCATTATAATGCTATATATACTACCTTATAAAATATTATATTTTAACGCTAAAACGCATACTATTTAACTTAAATTATATAGTAAAGCAATTTTAGTGCATATATAAAAGCTATAATGTTTTATTACGTTAATTAAAGGTAGTATAGCCTAGCAAAACATGTTTAAAAAAAAAAGTGTAATTAAAAAAAGGTGATTTATGCAAAAAAGCGCGAGGTAGGTGATTTTTGCTCGGAATTAATGGGTCCCCACTGTAACTAGCGCGACTGTGGCTGCAGGGGCCTCGGCAGCCAGCCGCCCCTGGGCCCTTACCAGTCACAGAGTAATGCGACAACCTTTGAAGGTGAGGTGAAGTCCTACTTGTAGACTAAGGTAGGTAGGTAGAGACTAAAAGGTGAGGTGAAGTCCTAGTCTAGAGTACTAAAAGGTTAGGATAGTTCTACATGTAGGTAACCTAATACATAGTCCTATTCGCACATCAGTTCCCAAACTACAGTCACCAGAGTATGAGCACACTTCCATCAATAGAAACACAGTCCGCTTGGCTCTTGGGTGAACAGAACCAAGTCGCTCCTAACCTAACCTAGGTAATTAAGTTGTGTATGTATGTGTGTCAACCTAGACTGCCCTTCAAGAGATACACGAACACGTACACACAGTCATAAGAGATGCTACGAAGGACCTTTTATCAGGGGATATGACTTTTTAACCTTACTGGGTTTTACAACAAATAAAAAGAAAGACCGGATTTATAATCCGTTCCAACCCCTGAGGGCTGATTGTCACTATTCGGTAACGGCATCACTTTGCATCACATACATATATGTGACGTATATTTCCATAGGACGCCACAGCAAAACAAGGAATGAGGGGATACACAGGTGGATAGTTCGGATACCAAACATCGATCCAACGCTTACTTAACCCAGTCCGCTATGTTTTTTGTTTAGTTAAAACAATCAAGGTTTAAGAGCGTTGCAGCTACCGACCTGAGCCTTGGAACTGGCCAGGAAGGCAGACCAGCTATCTAGGTTATTCATGTGTAAGTGTAGAAAATAGGTATAGATGAGTAAGTGCTTTATAATCTTGAGATAGCTGTCTCTATCTTGCGTACTCTACTAAATAAGAAGGAAGCACTGGGCCCTAGTATGTAAGCTAGTTATAATGTCTAGAATATGTGTATATAAGGGTCTGTTTAACATAGTGAGTAGAGCCGTTGGTTGAAACTTTCGTGTGGCAACAAACACCGACAAGCAAAGATTTCAACATTGTCAATCCGATTAGATGTGTTACGTGTACATTTTTGTCTATGAGGCATTTGCCTGATGGAGCTGTTACGCCTTGGACAAATACGCCTTGGACAATTATTATGCCTTGGACGATGTAGTCTCGCGTGCCGCTATAACCGTTTCCCTTATTCTCCACGTGCTCGGTTTTTAGGCTTATGATCAAAAACGGAAGCTATCTGGATGTTTAAACAAGGGAAAGTCTTTCGCAGAGCGACTACAGACAGGCTTAGCATTGCTTACAATGGCACATTTCTTATTTCTCTCGTACTTGTAACATCGGCCGAGATCTATTTTCGTCGATCGCTCTAATAGGGGTTGTAGATAGATACTTTAGATAGCGCACTAATACATCTCTCCTGCTCCCAACATGTTCGGTCGCAAATAATTGATACAAATCAACAAATCGTCAACCTATCGAGATACAAGACTCTAGCTTTTTAAGCTCGATGCTTCTGCTTGTACTGGATGAAGCGCGAAAGGTTGAGACTAGCTTCCTCGGCCCGGATCCGTAGCTCGGTCTGTGTCCGTTTATCCACCGTCTTGACCATGGCCTTCACCTTGGGCACAGTTGCTTCCAGGTGCTGTAGGAAATTGTCTTTCCAGAATACTTCTTTATCGTTGGCGCTATTTTCGTCTCCGTATATGTCAAACAACTGGTTGAGTGCTTCGGCAGCATCCGCCACCGGTGTTTCGGGTAGGCCCGCGACCAACGTCACGAGGAAGACACCTATCTCGCGGTTCAGAGCAGCCGGTGCAGGGTCACGGGCGAGCTGGCCTAGGACTCCTACGCACTTGACACCCAGCCCCTGGAGGGGGTCATCGGTGTTTTGGGGAAGATTTTTGGATGCGTGATAGAGCGAGATGAATTTCTGATGCTCCTCGCCGCTCAAGAAGTCTGTCTCGTGGAGTGTCCGAGCGACGGCCCATGCTAGACTCGTCACGATAGTAGCTAGCTCAACGTCAGACGTGTTGCTCGCCAAGACTGGTGCTATCGTATCTTTCCAGATGAGCTTTGCCACTGGTGTCCAGGCCCGTAAGATGGTATCGTTCGAGCTTTCGCTAAAATCGAGGCAGCTCACCGCCCAAGCAATATTGCTAAGGGCGGTTAGGGTGTGAGCGCGGATAACGTTCGATAGCTCGCCCTCGCCAGGTATAGCCTGAAACAGCCTCACTGCTACCGGAATCGCTCTGTGTACTAGCTCTTTCAATGTCGGTAGGTCGTGGAGACCCGAGGGCTCATCTTCGTCTACCCCTGTCACCATGTCCATGTCTGCCTCCATTTCGCCTTCGCTCATCTCGTCTTCTTCATCTGCCGGTTGCTCATCATCAGAACCTTCATCATCATCGGCTTCCTCGTCTTCGTCCTCATCGTTGTCATCGTCGGCATCCATCACGTCGGTATCCATGGCGACATCCATGTCAACGTCTTTCTTGTCTTCTTTGCGAGGTTGCTTCTTTCCTTTTGCTCGGCGACCCTTGCTAAAAGACTCTAAAAATGACGTTCCTATGGATGCTAAGACTTCAAACGCTATTTGTAGAGTATCTGCCGAGTTTTCCGAACCGTCGTTATTCGCCATGGTCGCATTTAGATTGGTATTTGCAAGTGTTTGGGAGAGGGCGGGGACGAGGACGGCATCGCAAGCGCCGTCTCTTCCAGGGTTCTGATCGCTCCATCCCATCACGGCGAAAATGTTATGAAGTACGCCGCAGGCGTAAACGGCTTTGAAATCGCCGAAAATTGTGAAATCAACCAAATGATTATAGCATCGGTACCGTCCGTCGCCTAGTATAGCATCGACGAACTGCTGGTTCTCTTCAGAGAAAGTAATCATGCAAGAAAGGGCACTCTTCAGGGCCGAAGCGGTGGTAAACTCTGTAGACACTAGGGTAAAAAGGAAGCGCAAGATCTCATCGTCCTTACTTGCAGCCTCAAGCGCCACGTCTTGAGCACCGGCTAGGGCTGCCAAGATGTCAGATAGTGCCTCAGAGATGGCCCAAGTCCTGTTCTGTTCGGCTTTGGGTTTCTTGCTGAAAGACGGATCGGCAAGAGCTTCAGTGATCTATAACGACCGGGTTAGCTCGAGAGTCTGACAAGGGAGAGATATGGCGAATATGCCCACCTTTGCCGCAGCATGATGAATTGCAGTCAGGGCATCTATTCTATAAAGATGGACACAGAAGTCGGCCTCTTCCTCTGCAGTGAGAACTCGTAGGATTTCCCATCCGGCTGCTCTACTTTCTAAGCTCGTGTCGGTTAGGGTTTCGGTGAGCAAGATTGGTACGATCTGCTCTCTCAAAAGCAGTTTTCGACACTTGGTGTCTTGGACTATGTTGGCGACTGCCCCTGCAGCAGCGGTACGGCTCTTGGGATCGGGGCTCTGTAAATCCTTGATAACCGGCAAAATGCTCTTCTCCCTTAGCGCGGCCAGCTCAGGATCTGCTGGTGGTTTGACAGGCTTTGCGATGGGGTCTGAGCGCTGACCACCTTTGGCCCTGCTTCGTCTAGATTTGCCCATATTTGCGCTATACTATTTAACTGTGTCTTATTTTGTCGAGCCAAACAATAGTGTGAAGCTGAGAAAATGTCTATCTTGTTCCGTTCTCATAAAGGTCAGTATAAAGTGGCTACCAGTTTCGCGCAGAAAAATTCGGGCCACTTGGGATCCGCTTGGATACCTGCACTTGCATTTGTAGACGAATTTTGCACCTACGAGTAGGTACGCAAACCTGTAAGGTATTAATTACTGCGCGGGTTATTTCTGCCAGCTTTCTCTTAGATTAGTATCAAACTCTTTGACTTGATGAATATCTTGATACAACTAAAAAAAATTCATTATTCTTCCTTGAACCTTTACCTACCTGTATACAAGTACTCAAGTACTACGAGTAGAGTACCGTACTCGACTTTTGTTGTCTGTCGCACAGCTCTCTGTATGTGCACTTGGAAACGGGTGGCCCCACATCATTTAGCCTCCTCAGGGTCTAGGTAGTGCAGCTGTGGTGGGGTAGATACATAGGTAACCCAGGTACTTCGTGATTTACCTATTGGAGATTTCCGTTAAAGCTTGGCACCGGAAGATCTGCTTATAGGAAGGTCGTCGCCAAACCCATTATCTGGCTGCAACTTTACATCAAGGACAGCTTTTATCGTACGAATGCCGCTTCAATTTGGGTTGTTTCTGCTTTAACCACGCCAATTGCCGTACCTAACCTACCAAATTAGTCGAATGTAAAGAACCCTTAGCTGTCGGAATGTAAGGTATGACCGAGCCAAGTCCAACCAACAGCTTCACACACCAGTAATCTTCGTCCCCGGTGGCACGACACGTATAGCCTACGAGAAGGTGCTCGATCAAGCACATACCCTTGAAACCATTATACCGATACCTACTCGAATTACGACCTGTATGTGGCAATTCGCCAGCTGAAGTCGCGCGCCAATGACAATCAGCTCGTCTTCTACCGCTGCCACTACGCCGCCGTCAAACTCGGAGGCCCTTGATACCTGGATGGAGGAAGATGCGTAGCCTATTCTTGAGTGAGGAGGAGCTGGGAAAGAAGGATGACGACCATAAGACTGTTAAAAGCACTGGCAGGAGGCGGTTATCCTGGCAGCCTGCCCGGGTGCCGCCACGCAGGTCCCTCAAGCGCATCGGCGTCCTCTTGGTCGTAGCCGCCTTCGTTTATATCTTCGTCCATAACATCCCGATCCTCGGCCCTAACGATCGTATGCGCCGTCCAACATACTTGCCGCCCGGAACACGGCAACCACCGCCCGCGCCCGATTTCCCCTCTGGCGGTATGATGCATCCTCCAGATCCGATCGCGCAGCCAGCAGGAAAGACGAATGCCCAGGTTCCCATGGTGAATACTGCCGAGAGGGGCTTTGATGGGCCTCTCCGATTTCTTTCACTAGCATCGTCGTTACAAGCTATCGCGAATACAAGAGGTGGACAGCCGCTCAACAGAAATGTTGTGTTTGCAGCCGCGAGTCTCAAAAGCGCCTCGACTCTATTGCCGACGGCTTGCCAAATGGGTGCGGCCATGCAGAACTATGTGCACTTTGTGCTTCTAGGGCGAAGCACCATAGATATTGAGTCGTTACGTGAGATTAACGGCGTCGCCCAATCTTGTGCTATCGTTTTCCACGGTGCGAAAATTCGGTTTGCCGATGCTTTTCTCCAAGCAAGTACGCTGACTAAGTGCAAGATGCCCGTCCGGACTCCGCCGCGATTTCAACGGATAGACGGCTTGAGAATTCCGTCTTTCGGGGATTCCGTATGTCAAAGCCGATGATATCTTTCGCCGCTCCACACACGTACTAACTCTTAACAGACCACATCAACCAATACATACACCCTCAAGCCATACTTGTAGACGGGTCTAATGACGAAGAGGCGTTCTTAACACGAGGAGTGACACGTCATGTGAAACTTTCCAAGACATCCCTTATAGAACTACCGGGAAAAGCTTCGAAGGATATCGATTGGATAGCTAAGGTGGATAGTCAAGCCTTGCGAAGTGAGACCCCTAGCATGACATGAAGGCCCATGTGTTCGTACACGATCAGAGCCACTAACGCCCAAAAAATCACAGTGTGGGATAAGACGCAGATAGATATCTTAATACAGGCCACCCCGGGGTCTTTTGGCAGTCTGAAAAGGCTGTTGAGGTCACTCGCGGCAGCTGATTACACGTCCAGCACCATTCCGCACATAACCATCGAGCTTCCTCATCATATTGATGTATCCACCAAGGCGTTCCTGCAATCTTTCGCGTGGCCTCCGGCACATGTTCACAACCCGACGAATGCGCGTCGCATTTCTCTTAGGCACCGCGTATCCTCCAGGAGACTAACAGAAGAGGAGAGTGTGGTGCGATTCTTGGAATCTTTCTGGCCTGCGCAGCCGCAACAGTCGCACGTCCTCGTGCTTTCACCACATGCTGAAGTCGCACCCCACTTCTTCCATTGTATGAGTTCCCTTGGACAGCCTAACGAACCACCCCCGTGCTAACAGTATACTAATAGATCTCAACTACGTATTACTGGAATATCGCTATTCTTCGTCGGCCGAGATGCATCACTGGGACCGTCGTCTATTCGGAATCAGCTTGGAGCAGCCGTCGCTTACACTGGAGGGAAACCCTTTCTTGCCTCCCCTGTTCCAACATCCCGAAGATGTAGACGGCCGAGAAGGGGGGACCCCGAACCCTTTTCTGTGGCAGGCACCCGCCAGTAACGCAGTCCTTTTTCTAGGCGGGAAATGGATGGAACTCCACGACTTTGTTTCACGAAGTATGCAAGCGAAGGAAAACCTGGACATCACACCAGCCATCCTATCGGAAAAGGTAATCGGTAAACAACACCCATCGTGGATGGAACATGCTTTGAGGTTGGCCCGGGCCAGGGGTTACTGGTTCCTCTACCCCGGAGAAGAGGTGGCAGAACACCTGGCCACTGTACACGTCGAGTCATACACCGTGCCCGAAGAATATTCGGGCAAACATGTCTCCAATGGATCACCATCCGATGGAGCGAGTGATATTGCAGTCGGTGACGTCAAGGAACAGGTTCGGTCAGGAGCTGAACTGCCATTGTCTCCTTTATCTGTGCTAGAGAGCTTGCCGAATGATGGTAAACTCTGGCCGCTTAGTGCGCTGCCAATTGCGGCGTGGGACGGCGCCGAAGTCACCTTTCAGGATCTGAGGACTCGAGCAGGTGATTTTGAACTTGCATTCAAAAGGGATGTGGGCGCCTGCAAGGTCGAATCCAAGATAGGTCAGAAGCCCCTCGAACCAATGCTGGCGCAAGATCTGTTTTGCAACGTCCCGTAGAGTAGGGCACTCGAATGGGTTGGGGCGAGTAGTGTCTCGCACGAAATGATGACATTAAGATACCATGTACACAATATCACGCGTTGTTCTTTGGAGGTTCATTCCCAGTATTTGATTGAAGAGAATCAATTTGCACATTTTCAAAACACTGGTATGCCGAATTCTGAGGCGCCATTGATTTCTACCCGGTCGGGGGATTTCTGGAATATTAACCTGATGATTCTATGAAGAGATGATGGCGGGTCCAAATTCAAGTCCGATAACTCCTTGCTATCATAACAAACAAAAAGCCGGTACATCTTTTCCCTTTCTTGCCTAATTTTCATCTCTTTCCGTTTTTCTTGTTCGAGTCTATAAAGCCGGATAGAAGCTCAGATCACATGTACCGCGCCGAGTCGAGCACCAGCATTGTTACGCAAGTCCCCACAATAGAGAAGGCTATGAAAGCCATGAGGGACTGTATATATCGTCTTGTTAGCATTGATTATATCTGGAACTGGTCGTGCTATCTTCGATGTCACGTGTACAAATCGTTGAGGCCAATCTTATATATGATCTCAACTTCTCATGATTGCTTGTTTCTTTGATCTTGTCTGGGACCGTTGTCTGGATTCAAGACGCAAAATAAACTGAAGCAAAACGACCAACCACAACATTCTATAGCATAGCCCATATACTGACCATTGAAGGCAACCCCAAAAACCTCTTAACTAAGGTAGGTAGATGGAAAGTGACGTCGAAGAAGGGAAAAAAAAAGAATACGTACCTGTGTCCGCCATCCACTCTGCACTATAGCCGTCTTCCGACTATACTTATTGACAGTCTTGATATAATTGCCCAACCCAGCCGTCAAACAAGCGACAGAGAGAACCCAAAAAGTCAAACCCAAAGGTCTAGCTAACTGGCGCTCAACAGCCGAGGCGGGCGCCCGAAGGTGGAAAGAGAGCGATATAGCCATTGATACAACGGCCATGTAGACGGCTAAGCGGAGATTGGCTAGATAGGCTGTATAGGGGGGGGAAGGAGTAAAAATAATAATAATTGGTTACTAGAGTATATAGATAGATACACAAAACATTTTTGTTGTGTTGTGTCGGGAGGTTAAGTAGGTAGTTACTACTCACTTCGCTCATTGGCACAATGATCCCGCGCATCGCTGCCGTCGTTCTCGAATAGCAGGGGTCCTAGAAACGGCCCTGTCGCAAATGTGCTCTTGCCCGTGAACCCGGCGCCGAAATCCCCGACTTGGACGGGCGCGCAGCAGCCGGTTATGGAGCCAAGACAACAGCATGCTGTGTCGGGGTTGTCGTCTTCCGGATCTCTTTCGGTGGGGGCCATGTTATGTCCGACAGTTCACTTCTCGCCTTCTTGGCTCTGGCGCATGGAGAGATTCGATATACTGATGATAGGTAATTACTAGTTTCCTATAAAAGGACGCTAGGCAGAACTACCTACTCGTACGTGTTATGTTCGGGAAAGCTAGCGATAGGAACGATGGATATTATTATCAAATTAAAGTGTAAAATAAGTTGAGCCGTTTGTCTGGCTGGTTGGAAGTGTGATACGATAAGGTTGGGATGGACATGTGATAGTTTGGTAGATCATGCTAAACCTAGAAAAGATCCATGTTCATAGACCCCTGTAACCGGCTACATGGGTCCACAGTGCCGGCGGGGCCCGAGTCAGCCCTCCCAGTGAGAAGGCTAGATACAGTACCATAGTTGGGACTTTTAGGTTAGACTAAATACGTACGTAATATATTGACTCAGTCATATTTAGCCCACCTACGTCTACCTTGAAAAATTCCTACATCTAAGGAGTTCCCCACTTAGGGCCTTATACTCTAGCCCACCTACGTCTACCTTGAAAAATTCCTACATCCAAGGAGTTCCCCACTTAGGTCCCAATACTCAACGCCAACATGCAGATCGTCTTTTCCCTAAGTATTCAAAAGAAAAATGACATGACCTGCTATAC
>MU401675.1:0-38750 GCA_022579005.1 Poronia punctata
AAGTATAAAAATTATTTAAAACTATAAGCAAAGCTTAATTTAGCTATTATAAGCTATATATATTAAAAAAATATATAAGTTAAGTAACTTTTTAAACAAAATACTATTAACTTTTATAAAATTTATTAAGCTGCTTTTATATAAAAAAACTACTACTTATTAAAAAGTTTGTTACTATTAACGCAAAATTAAATTAATTATATATATTATAGTTATTACTAAACTAAATATTACTTTTACTACGTTATAGCTTTTATAATTTAATAACAACCCTTTTTTTACTTACTATATTGCTGCTAACTAAGTATTAAACTATTTTTAAGTAAATTAACGCTTTACTTTATAGTTTAAAAACAAAAATAAGCTTAAAATAGCTAGTAATTTATTATTTACTAATAACACTATTAATTAAAAAAGCTTATAAGCATATATAATGCTTTTTTTTAGTAGACTTATTAATTAAAAAGCAAATAAACAAAATATTGTTATTATTTTTATAATTAAAGCTAAGCTTTTTATATTAGCTTAGGCTATAAAAAAAGCTATGTTTATTAGCTAGCTTATTAACAAGCTTAGCATTAATTTAAAATAAAAACATATTATTATTTAGTATAATAACTAGCAAACTATTAGTTTAGTAAATAAAAATATTATAATACTTAAAACAAAATTATAGCACGTTAATATATATAATTACTAGTTACGTTAAAAAGTAATTAATAAAATGCTTTAAGTAGTTTATATACTAATAGATTTAATAATAGCAAATAGTTTTATAAAGTCCTTAGCACAAAACAAGTAAGCAAGCTTTTTATAACAAATTAATTTAGTTAACATTAAAGCTATTTAAATTAAAATTAACTAGCTTATTACTATAAAAGTATAAAAAAATTAAGAAAATAAATTAAAACAATTTAAAACACTATAACTATTACTATAAAAGCTATAATACTATAAAATAAAAGTGTTATTTACAGCTACAAAATAAACTAGTATATTAGCCTATTTTAAAAGAGTATATTAAATTTAACAAGTTATAAAATAATAAAAATTAATATAATACTTATATAGTAAAAGTTATATAGCTATAATAAAAACTACTATAAAGAAAAAGGTCCTTTTATAAAAGGTTTTTCCCTACTTATTTAGTATATGCAGATTTTGTAAAAAAAAAAAGTTTAACCTCCTTACGCATAAATTAATTAATATATGCAATTTAGCCATTTATGCTAGTTCTAACAAGTTGTACTTATTAATATAAAAAAAAGTAGTAAGCTAACTATAAAACTAAACTAATAACGCGTAAAAGTATTTTTTTTAGTAAATAAGTTTAGTAAAAAATTATTAAATAGTAGCGTTAAAAAAGAAATACTAATAAAAAAATTAATATTTTAATTAAAACATATAAAAATGCGTTTTTTATTATTTTATAAACAAAAAATTAATATAGTATAAAGTATATAAAATAAAAGATTATAAATATTAATTAAAAAGTACTAAAAAAAAACGCAATAGTAGCTATTAAAAAAACAACGCAAATTTAAAAAAAGCTATTAAGCTAAACTATATAGTATATAATACTAAAAGGTAATAAGCTATTAAAACTGCTAAAAATAACAAAAGATATTATAGCGCAAAAAAAAAAAAAAGCATAAAATAAACTTAATTAATTTTTAGTAGCAGCATAAAAAAGAACTTTAAATTTTTTGCTATATAAAAAAAAAGAAAAGTAGTAAAAAAAAAAAAAAAAAAAAAAATAAGCAGCAAAAAATAAAAAGTTTTTATATATTAATAGCTAATTATATAAAATTAGCGTTTATAACTAATAATAGCAATTATAAAAGTTGCACTTTTTTTACTTTTTTAGCAATATATAATAGCTACTTTTATTAGCTATATTTACTAATTTTAACTATATTTTTTAATTATAATTTTACTATATATAAAAAATTACTTAATAGCTACTAAGTAATTACTTTTTTACTTATATTAATACTAGCAATATTATATATATACTTATAATTATTATAATAAACTTAAAACTAAATCTATACTTTAGTATAAAAAAAAGTTATAACTTAAAAACAAAAAAAAAAGTATAAAAGTATAAATATTTATTTAATTTTATTTTAATTTTTTAAAAGTTATTTTTAACAAACTAACCTTTTTATATAAAAATAAAAAAAATATATTTATTTTATATATATAAAAAATAAACGTTTTTATATAAAAAAAAAAATTTTAGTATTAAAATATTAGTAACAATACTATAGCTAAAAACGCAGCTTAAGCTGCTAAAGCTACAAAAGTTAAGCTAACCTAACTAAGTAAATAAAATATATATTAGCTATATAGTAGCTAACTTATAGCTTAAATACTAGCAAAGTTTTTTTAGCTATTTTAATTTTAATTAAATTAGTTAGCTTTGTACAAAGACAATATAAAAAAAAATTATGCTTTAGCTATAATTCCTAACTTAAAACTTAAAAAATTATATAAAACTAATTTAAAAAATAAAATTTATTATTATTTGTTTTATATATTGTTTATTGCTTTATTTTTTTATTTTATAAAAAAACAAAGTTTTTAGCTACGTATATTTATTGTACGTACAAAAAACAAAGTACTCCTTGTTTTTTAGTAAAGAAACTAACAATATAATATAATAAAATTAGCAGTTAAAAAGCTAGTTTAACATTTAAAGTGCTTTAATAAGTTATTTATAAAGTTTATATAATTTATATTTATTACTAGTAATAAAAAACTTTTAATTAATAAGTTAAATAACTTTTTAAAAGCTTTTAAAAGTAGTATAATAAGTAGCAATTTAAGTTTAGTATTATAAAAAGCTATACTAGCTTTTAAAGCTATATAGTTAATAAGTAAAGTAGTTATATAGCTTTACTAATAGTATTAACTTAGTTAAAAAGTATTAACTAAATAAAATTAGCTTTATTAAAAAAATAAAAAATAAAAAAGCTTATTATTAAAAGCTATAGCTATATTAATTAACTTTAGCTTTATTACTATATTATTAACTAAATTGCTAATATTAAATAAAGTTACTTTTTGCTTTTTATAGCGTTTAAGTGCTTATAAAAGCTTTATTTTAGCAATTATAGCCTTTATAACTTTATTACTACTTTTACTAGCAATAGTAGCCTACTAGTTTTTAATAGTAATAAAGCTTATATTATAAGCTATATAAAGTTAATAATACTTATTTAACAAAGTTACTAATAGCGTTTTTTTAGTAATTATGCTTTAATAAATTGCTATAAACTATATTTTTATATTAATATTATTAACATAATAATAAAATAAACTTTTAATATAGTAAAATAAAACCTTTTTATTAACATAATTATAGCATTTTAAGCTAAGTTAGTATTATAAGTACTTAGCTAAGTTTTAATAAGCTTTTTAGCTAAGTAAAAAAGTTTTTAATAAAACTTTTTATAGCATAATAAAATAATATTATATAAGCTTTTTTTTTATAGCTTAACTTAAAAAAATAAAGTATATAATAAAATAAAAAGCTTAAAAGCAAAATTTAGTATAAAAATATTTTAATTTTAATAAAAAATAAGTATAGCTAGCAATAAATTTTTATAGCAAAGTTGCTTTAATATTATTAATATTTTTTAAAAATAACTTATAATATATTAGTTAACCTAGTTAAAAACAATATATATTTATATAATATATATAAAAAGTATATTATATACTATTTTATATAAAAATATAATAAAAATTTATATATTTTTTATACTTTTGCAAACATTAGTATTCTAGCTAATATAAGCACTATAAGCGCAGCTATTATAAGCACTTCTTTTAAAGTTAACTTAAAAAAATAAGTAATAAAAAAAAATGCTATTATTTTTGCCTTTACTTATAATTATTATTATAATAGCTTTGCTATTAATATTACTAAGTTTAATATAAATATAAAGTAATAAAGTAGTTAAATATAAAGCTACTAGCTATATAGCACTTTATTAGCTTACTTTAACCTTTATATAAATAAGTTTAAAAGTAAAGCAGCTACTAAAAATATTATTAACATATATATTAACTTTAATAAATATATTATTATAGTTTTTTTTATTACTAAAGTAATTTTAATAAACTTAAAATTTAAAGTTTAAAGCGTTACTTATAATAATAAGTGCTTTTTTTTAAAAAAAAATATAAAATTTGCTTACTTTTCCTTTAATTAATAACTTTATAGTGCTTAAAAAATTAACTTTTAAAAAATATAGTAAAAGCTTTACTAAGCTTAAAAAAATAAAGTTAATAAAGCTATTAGCAGCTTTAAAATTAAAGCTTTTAGTATTTTTATTTATAAAAGCTACTTTATTAGCTAAAAGGCTTAAAAGGCCTAGTAAAAGTAATTATAATACTAATAAATTAAAAAAGCTTTTAAATTTATTAAGCAAAATAACTAGCAAAGTAATAAAAGATAATTTGCGCGTTTTTATTATTTTTAAAGCCTTAGCAAGCTTTTTAGTTTATTTTTTTTAGCTAGCAAGCTAGCAGCGTAAAGCTTTAGCTTTAGCTTTAGCTTTAGCTTTAGCTATAGCTATATTTAAAGTTATTTTATAAAATAATATTATAATTTTTTTATTAGCAAAATTATTAAATTAAATAACTATTAATTTAAACTTTATATAGCTAAGTTAATGCTTTTTAAGCTAACTTAGCTAGCCTTTATGCTATAAAATTAATTACTAAAGTTTAATTAGTAATAAAAGTACTAATAAAAATAGCAATAAAAGTATAGCAAACGTTATTAGCAATACTTTTAGTATTTTTATATATAAAATTAGCTTTTTATATAATTTTAATAGTAATTAAGCTGCTTTAGCAGCATTTAAAGTAGCTAAGGCTGCTTTTATACATTTCCTAGCTATAACCTTTAAAAAAACACTATTTTAAGCAGTTATATAGCTTTAAAAAACGCAAAATTTAGTTAAAAATAGTAAAAAATGTAAAAAAATAAAAAATAAAAAAAGTAAGGTAGTTAAAAAAAACAGTACACTGCAAATTAGCGTAGTGTAGCTCCACCAACACCGCGCTTTAAAGCGACTGTACATATTTAGAACCCTACCTTGGTATAGGTACCTATTTGGTCAGAAATTTTGGAGGCAGCTTTCCTGATCGTTGCGCCGGCAGTTTGGGTACTGGTTGTGGTCGTCTCTTTAACAAGCTGCCACGCTGCATGGCTGCATACATGTAGTTTTAGTAGGTACATAGATAACAAGAGGTACCAAATATCCCGAGATGGTCCCAACGTTGCTAAATTAGTCGCGTGGCATTAGTGGGAACCAGCCGTGGGATTAGACTGGTAGACGTCCATGTGTTGCAGGCACGTGCAACGTCGTACCTTCTCTCCTCTGCTCCCCTCCCTTATCACTTTCGATACCTAGCGCAAGGTGGCACACCGATACTCTGTTATAATCATGGCAATGTGGTCTTTTTCTCTGGTAACTCCTAGGTAGGAGACCAGAATTGAGACCTTCGACCACTGCATGTCGAGTGGCACCGTGGACCCCGGTCATTACAAACATGCAGGCGCCCGCCACCCTCTCTACTCACCCGGTCTGAGAGGTGAAAGAGATTGACTATATTACTCTACAATCCCTTGTTTGAACTCGGCCAACCGACTCTTGTAGGGTGAACGGTCAAGTCCGCGTACGTGTTACGACAATGAGGCAAATTGCAATGTTCTGTTTGCAGGGGAATAAGCCACCACCGAATTGCCCGGGAATTTATGTGGACAAGGCAAGAGGAGCAAGACGGTGGTCCTTTCCTTCTTCTCATCTTCACGCTATTCTACCTATCATATTTGCTTCCAGACCCAGCCCTGTAACCACGACGAGCAATATGAACGAGATATTCGATGGCGGTAGCATCATATTGCGGCGAGTAACTCGGAAGACTCGTCCAGTCCCAGGCAAAATATCTACCTTTACCCTGTCTTGCAAAGTCTACCCACTAAAGATACTGAGGTCGGAGTCCACAGCATATATTGCCCGCTCAAGCTGGTAATTCAGGCCCAACTTGGAGGAATAATCAAGCCAACTTTGAGGAACGGAGATCGGCAACATTATCCCAATCCTTGCTTTTTACTGGCCGTATCGGAGTCGCTAGACACTCAGCTTTCTACACCTTCTAGAGACTCTTTGCTGAGAAGGCTTGCATACCTACTTAGAACCCTACAAACCGAAGAAGCTACGAATGAGATCCATCGTCCAAGTCAGCAGTGACGCGGGAAGTCCAACGTCCGGAATGTGGCCTAGCACCGAAGTGCACTGGATGTCCCAACCCATACTGCCTTTCAGATCGAATCCAAGTCCGCACATAGCCAGAGCTTCGACGAGGAAAGGGGCAATCGATCTCTGGCAATGAACAATCTTCGAGCGCCAGTTCGTAGGATGTATTACCCGGGGTCTTCACTAGCCAGGGGGCTAGATCGCTGTGACATGTTCCGAGCGGCAGTTGGCTACAGCAACTAGCCACGCCAGTAGACACCACTGCGGGCTGCCTGTTATATTGCCCTTCACATATCAACATCCAACAGTTGGAGCATTCGGTCCCCATCGCAATATATGCAGCTCCAAACGGAGAGACAGGAATGAGCCGGTGTGGCAACCAAATCTGTCCACCTTCATGTCTGCCTAGACGAGTTTCTATCAAGATTAGGAATATGTTCTCTAGGAAGTCCGGTACGTATATTACGATGAAAAAATGCTACGGGAAGCCTGGGAATGGCTCACACTTTTATCATCGGAGGGGGTCCAACTCATAGGCAAGCCCAATAGATTACCAAATTTTCTATGTTTGAAAGAAATCTAATCTCTTGCTTGACCCTTACTTAAGTACTACCTGCTAATAGTGAATGAAGGATGATGGGGTCCCAACGCGTTTCAAAGGGCCATACCCAATTACGCCCCAGTATAGGCTCTCGTATACCGGTATCAACTTAAACCATCAAAGGCGATTCTCTGTGTAAGTAGCTAACCACCCGAGTAGGGTCAACCTTGCCCGGTGGGTTAACACTGGGCAAGCCTCATAGTTACCTACTGTGACCTTTCTCTTTGGTGGCCGATGTTTAGTCATATACATTCTAAACAGGAATGTAATAAACAGTATGTGGCCTAGAAGGTAGATATGAGATATTGCGGGCTATGTTAAAATAAGAGATTTGAGTTGTTAACTTGTACTTGTAAACCTATATGGGGTCCTATCTCCTGCATGTGGACAATTTACACGGAACTTTTGCTTGACTTATTTAACCTAGGCCACATGCGTGCTATCATGATCAATATATACAAAGTCAAGGAGGTAGGTAACTTTATCTTAAATCTCTGACCAATCTGAGGCTAAGGCTGTTTATTTGTAGGTTATATGTACCTAAATAATGTACACACTTGATGTACATAATGCAGTGTACTTGTAGGCAATTATCCTGTAATAAAAGGGTAGGTTCTACCCCACGCATTTACATGCACCACTGACCAGCAAGAAGGCACCGGTAAGGGTCCAGGGACGGTAGTTTTGGCAGTGACTAACAAAGGTAATGCTGTCTACCAATATTCAAATAGAGTACCGACTTTGTAGAATACCTTGAGTGCCTTTGGGCTACAGCCGAGGACCTCTGACAGGACTGTGAGATGATGCGATTTGCAAGACCTAATTACAAGTACCTCTATACCATATTATTATCTTGCAGGTTCTTAAGGTATCCCATCCGGGATAGTCCGCACAATGACTAAGTTATTAATCTAACCATATTTGGGATAGGACTGGACCTGCATTTAGGCAAGGTGGGGCTTGTTAGAACTTTCTTTGGCCTTTCCTCAGCGCCTCCTCAGACCATCCTTCTCTGTTTGGGTCTTTGTGCCGCGTTTCTCTTCACTTGTGTTGTCAGGTGTCGTGCCGTGGGTGTTCCTGTCCTGACCTTCTGGGTTTACCTCAAGTTACACACCTTGAAATACACATTTTGCCTTATGCCTGCTCAATCACATCCCTAGCCGTGCTAGCCTTGCCGTTCCCGACCTACATACCCAATCTAGCATGTGTTGTAGGTAGGCACTTCCCTCAGTACACCTACCAATGTACTTTTCTTCCATTGTATGCACTTTACTTACTCGTACCTTATTCAAGCATTTGTTTGCTTGTTCCAGTGGACCTAGTCTAGATAGTATACACATACTCTTCCATTCTTTCGTCCACAAAATACTACTCACGCACGCACCTACTTGAAGGAAATGATTCCTTTCAGATCGCTTGCAAACACTCTGTACTCTTAAAATTGACCTTTATACCCCTGCTAGCATGCACAATTAGCCAAGTCGCATCACTCATGACGATCACCTGTTAAGGTCCGAAAGAAAACGAGCCCGACATCATCAGATCCTTTTGATTAGCATATTTGAGCTTCTCACTTGTACATCGCCCGATTTGCCCTTCTGTGTCGCAAGGACGGACTCTGATAAGGCTCGCTGTCAAGGGCGAATTTTGCTACTCCTGCCAGTCTGTTGCCCGCATCCAGGTCACCATCTATATTTTCGCGACTCGAAAAGCCCAGACTCCGGCATCCCTCTTCTACGACCGACTTCCTCAAACCGCTTCCCCGCGCGCTGACACCCGAACCCACATGCCTCGGAGCGCATGCTTTCGCTTCAACGACAGCGCCCTCTCTGTACCGCGTCCAGCTCAGTGCTCGCGACCGATCGCTGAAATTACGCGCCGCCTTGGCGGAAGGGGGATTTGATACAGCATGCCAGGTGTTGTCATGATGGACAACGGCGCCGTCCCCTCGCAGTCTACAAACCACAGCCGCGACAATGGTCCGCTCATCAACGGCGACCGGAATAGTCAGGATGGGTATGCTACCCATGGAGGAGATCAGGGCGGGACCAGTGCAAATGCTGGGGTCAACGGAAATGGCTCACGGCCTCCTGTCTCCCGTATGAATGATCTCCCCGACGAGATCCAACATATCACCGAGGGCTTTGTACCCCTGAATCTTCTTATCTCCCGCTTAGCCCAGCAAACCCATAACCAACTGGCTGATGAGGTCATGACTCTGGCTAAAATGCCCCCGCCGGCCTCTATAATGAATGGGAATACTGCAAATGGAGACAGCCCGCAAGACGATAATTCACTGGAGAATCTTAATAAGAAGGGTCGGCTGCTGAATTTCGTACAAGAAAGGCACGGCGAATGGGTCAAGGCTCTCGTAATCTGTAACTGGGGCCGCAAAGCTGAACCAGTCAGCAAGCTGATTGACTTGATGCACCATATCAACAAGACGCGATCCATATATAACACGTCTCTCGACTACATGATCAATATCAAAAGAGACCTTACGTTTGCCCGAATACCAAATCCCGACCTGAACACGGCCTTGCAGGTTCTTTCTACCGGCCAGACACCATGGATGCCCGACTTGAACTATCTTCCGCCACCCCCGATGACGGAAGAGGAACAGATGCAGTGGATCGAAAACCTTAACACGGTGCTCTCCATCCGGCTCAATCTCGAGGAACACGAGAATATACCGGCGCAGTTTCGGGATTTCCATATCGGCTCTGGGCGGGTAACGTTTAAAGTACCTGGCGAATTCGAAGTGGACCTCACAGTCGCCGACGAAGATCCCAAGGCACAGTTTTGGTTCCTAGACTTCCGATTTGCGTTCCAACCAGCGCCCAGCGAACTGTCTGACCGCTTAAAAAATGCTATTGAATTCAAAGTCAACGAAACGCTCGCGAATGAGGGTTTGCTAGGGTGTTATAAATTCCTTCATGAGTTTGTGTTGACGCATAAAATAACAGAGTATGCCCGTCAAGCAGGAGAACTGGGCAGGGGTCGCTGGGCCGGAATGGTGGCAGTCGAGAGACTGAGACGTTCACTGGCAATACACTATTGGTCAGGCCGCCAACCCCACGACGGCCCTCAAAGCTACGTCATCATAGGGGTTTCGAGTGGTAGGAAGGCTCGCTCGGCGACTGATCAGAATATCACTAGCCGCTTGTGCCTGCGTTGGTTCCGAGATGGTGTTGAAGTCAAGGGCGCCGACTTCCCTTTGAACCAGGCCAGTATTTCTACCGAAGCGCTATTACAACAAGTCGCCGGGAAGCATATCGAACACATCTTGACCACGTTCCACACCACGCTCAAGTTGCAAGGTAGATTTGCTAGGAACGAAGCCAGTCTCGCAGTGAACATGGTGGATGACGATCCCGGACGGTCCGAGTTGAGGATACAACTTACTCGCGAGCACTTTTTAACGATGACGATTGCGCCCATCACAGGCGCATTCGTTACTAAGCCTCAGTTTAGGGGCCATTTCGACCTACAAGGCCAACTCAACAAGGATGTCAGGAGACCGATTGCCGAGCAAGTGGCTCTCTTGGAGAAGTTTAGGTGCCACCTTGTCGAGGACGAGCTTCATAGGCGCGGGAAGGGCAGTGGCTGGACCCTCTGCAATCCTCATCCCGCCAAGTATGACGAGGCCAAACAGTTCCTCGGTACCAGGGGAAGCTATGTAATCACGTGGCTGAGGCATCGTGGGCTTCCTGATAACTGGTACATCATGCTGGGCCAGAGTCTGAGCGGGGATCAGTGGTGGTTAACTCAAGTGTAGGTTTCTGCATTCGCCGCTGCTAGACATAAATCAGGGCGCGCTAACTTGAAAACATTGTAGTAGCCAAAGTTCGGGGAATGCCCGAGTCGCAACCCACGCCCGCCTGCCACTCATCCCCAGCATGCCACGATATTCGGATCGGTTTTTTGTCGAACTGACCTTCTTCAGCAGCGCCATCATGTCCCAGATAGCCATTTTGGAAGCTATGCACAAGGAGAGAATCAAATACGTGGCACAACAGAGGATTAATCCAGCGCTCCCTCCTAACATAAAGGTGCCCTCTATCCATGTCCGACTGTCCGACATACTCGGCCGGCAATACCCGAAAGAGGAGAGCAAAAAGATGGCGTCATGGGCCCTCGACTTTGTAGAGATCAACCTTAAGGATGTTGAGAGTCGGACCCCGCGGCCACTAGGAGGAGCTATTACCGAGCCAGGATTGGGCAGGAACGACGAATCGAAAGCAGCAGAAGCAGCAGAAGCAGCAGAAGCAGCAGAAGCAGCAGAAGCAGAGAAGCCTCGGCTTAATATGGTGGTGGACGCACGCGTCAAGGTTGCGGACCCTGCCCGGTTCGGGCCGCTCAAGGGCAATGTGGAACACGACGTAGCTTTCAACGAATCCATAGGAGTATTTGCCTTCACGATTGAGGCAGATGTGGGCAGTTCCATCTTGGATACTCTGGCCCATCGTCTCCAGGCCTTGAGTAGGTTAGCTGGTTGTATCGACGTCATCAGGCGAAGCAAGCGGGATGTCCAATGCGAAGAAATCACACTCAATAGGATCAAATTCAGCTACACAGACCAGCCCCGGGTGGAGGGGGTGGTAGAACAGCAGCAGCAGAAGACGGAGCGTTGGACGGCCTCTCTGGACCTTGGAACTGACAAGATGAGGATCATGCTGGGCCCAGGCCGTTGTCAAGTCCAAGCGATGAAGCTCCTCAACAAGGTCATCAACTCCAAACAGGGCTTCCACGCCGTGCCATGGGTCTTATCTGTCACGCTACCAATCTATCGAGTATTGGACTCGATTGCTTCTGCCTGGGAAGGTCCGGCCCTGAATGACCAAGGTCTTGTCGAGGTAGATCTCATCTCGGTCGACCATTACACTCTCCGATACAGGCCGGGCTCGGCCAAGAGCGACACGGCAGAGGCACGTTTGACGCTGCACATAAAGTTGCGGAGCCACAACGATAGGCCGTCGTGGCACGTTTATCGCGAAGAGCTCGGGCCCACTAAGCGGCCCGATGACGAGTTTCAAAAGATATTGCAAAAAGTCTGGACGTTGGATGGTGGGCCATGGCGATGCGTCAATAGTGGGGTCGTTGCCCCCAACAGCACCGGTGTCGAAAGTCTCATGAAGGCCACGGATGAAGCGATTCGGCCCTTGGCCATGAAGTCGCCTACACTCTTGAGGCAGCCTCAGCCTAAGCCATCACCTGCAAGAAACGTTAGTCATAATAATAATAATAACAACAACAACAGGAATACAATAGCAACGGGGGTAGGAGTAGCAGGTGCAGGTGCAAGACCAGGGGCGGCAGCAGGGGCGGCAGCAGGGGCGGCAGCACCAGCAAATAGGAACCGGCCTATTCCGCAGCCACAACCGCAGCCACGTCTACAGCAGCAGCAGCAACAACAACAACAACAACAACAACAACTCCACCAACGCCAACAGAGGCCAGGACAAGGTCAAGGTCAAGGGATGGGGCAGCAAACGGCGCCACTGGTTATATCTCTAGATGATTAGGTAACAGGTCACACAAGACGCAAGGGATCAGGGTGTCAGGGTAGTGGATGAAGATATAATTCGGTGCATACTCGAGGGTCGAGACAAAGATACCCCTTACATGAGAAAACAGAAAGAGAAAAAGAAAAAAAAGAAAAGAAAAGTGGCACTGGCCAGGACCCTTGTTCTCACCAAGGTCGAGGCTAATGCGTAATCTTTTATTCAAAATAAATTTGCCACAAATGAACCATGTTTCAGGACGGAACTCCTCACAAAGCCGTTTGATTTTCGTGGACCACGGGGGAATTGTGAGACTCGAGTTCATGCATCTGGTTTGATTGCCCCAGCGGTGCAAGGGCTAAGCCGCCATCTCCTTATAATATGTATATACCTAACCTTTGAATTTTCGACTACAAATTTTCGACTCCAGTTAATTGGAATTGCTAGCACAACAGACGAGGGGCACGCCGAGGCTGTGCCGCGTCCGCGTGGCCGGCATATGATACTCATATGATACTTTTGCTGTATTTGCCATACAGTAAGCTGCTGTTGGGTCTGACGCAACCTGCATGGGACTTATCTAACCTAAAAGCCTCCAAGGATTTGTATCATGTAGTCTGGCAGTGGCCGCCAAAGTTCAATACTAAAGTTTTATAAGCTCTTGAATCTCCAATTCAAAGTTGGGTTGTCTTTTCTAGCAAATTTCAAACCCTGCCTTACTTGACACTAGAAAGAAATATACAATAACTACTTACCTATTTATCTAACCTAAACAACTTGGTTTAAACAGTTTAATCTAATCGATCTCTTTTTCTATCTATCTACTAGATGAGACAGAATTGGTATACAACAAACAACACGACAACACGATTAACACACATACTTACCTAAGGTACTTATACCGCCGTGTGTGTCCCCTCTTTCTGCTTGCTTAGAGCATAGGAGGATACCTATTTATTTAAACAAACCAACCAACCTACCATATAAACTATAGTTGTCATGTCTTGTACGTTTTTTCGTTTTTGATGATATCTTGGTTTCTCGTCTTTCGTTTCGTTTTGTTTCGTTTCGTTTTGTTTTGTTTTGTTTCGTTTTGTTTCGTTTCGTTTCGTTTTGTTTTGTTACGTCTTCTTGCCTAACTACCTAAGATATTTCTCTCTTTCCTTTACAATATGCTATATGGTACTTGACGACTAGACTAGAACGAACGGGCCGTTCCAGATATCTTTTTTTTTTAAAAAAACTAACAAGGAAATAAAAAAAATAAAAAAACACAGTCTTCAGCGGGACAACAAGAATCATCCACGCAAGTCCCATCCCGACAAATATAAAAAAAGAAAAAGCCCTCGCATTATTACACAATCGTAAGTTTTCTTATTTATTCTTAAAGTTCCTCCCCTTCTCCCCCTTTTTCTCCCTCCCTCCCTCCTTCACTCTTTAGGTTAAAACATACTAAACTAAAACTTAACCTTAACTAATTAATTAAAAATCCCCACAACAACAAACAGATGAATTCCTCCTCCTAGCAGATCCCCACCACGCCTCACACGAACCCCTCCCCCTCCCCATCCACCCTCTGGAACCATCTAAACACTACAAAATCACGAAATCCGAGAACAACAACGACAAAATAAAAATCTACAAAGTAATAGACAACATGCCCAACCCCGTGTGGACAAGTAACGTGGTAAGTACCGAGGAATTCGTCGATACGGAAGAGGGGGTCTGGGTGAGGATTAGGAGTCCTTTGGGTGTCGTCATGGAGACGCTTTGGTCTATACGAGTACGTGAGAAGAAAGAGGAACAACAAGAAGAAGGAGAAGGAGAGTTGGAACTTGTCGAGGATGTCACTATTTCTGCTTCGAGACTTGTGTTGGGGATTGTCAAGGGACAGGTCGAGGGGAATTGGAAGGGGATACATCAGAAGTTTATCGATCGGCTTGTTGGTGATGCTGAGGCGGGACATGCCGGCAAGTGAGAGAGAGAGAGAGAGAGGGAGAGGTTTTTCATTCCGAGTCTTCTGGGTTAGGTGACCCCTATACACAACAAATAGCGTGTGCTTCGGTACATGTTAGAATCAGACCTAGTTCCGGTTATTTGGATATAGACATAAGAGTTTATACCGACGAGATAATACAACACTATTAAGAATGGGCGCAAAGGCTTCGTCTTATTCCAAGACTGACTAGAATCTACCTCTGTGCCCTCCGCCGGTCTCCCTTTACTAGTAGTCCTTATACAGATTTATGAACTACTTGATTCACTATGTAGTATGAGCATCTCTGTTGATGACACGCTTGCAGTCCCCCCGCATGTACCTCGTCCGTACATAACATATTACCCACCATTTCATGAAACGTCATCCTGCTCATCTCGTCTCGGCCATGGCCAAAGTTCGTATGATAGAAGCCGCCTTATCCATCCTGTCCTCAAAGCTTACCCCCCTCCACACTCAAAGAGAACATACATTAAGTAGAAAGGCTCAGTTGCTGGGATAAATCGCCAGCAAAACAATACAGAGTAAAACCCTATGTCTGCCGTATTACAGCAGTACAGCCAACAAAAAAAACAAAAAAAGAAGGACCAAAGACACCTAATATTAGGACGTAGCGGAACTTCGTTTCACGCCACATTTCTTGTGTGCGACCAAACACCAAAATATGCTCAATGCCGGATGAAATGGAAATCCAGAAGCGCCTCTCGGTCATGATTTCATTTCTAAACAAGCGTACAAATCCTGACCCATCGTATCGTGTATGAGTGAGTCGACAGCGTCTTGGTTCACCGAACAATGACTGCTGCCGGTTCTGCCATAGGCCTCGGTGTAGAAGATGTCGTGTGCTGGTGGCTGCCAAATGGGCACAGCATGGGGAAGCACGCCGGTGCGGAAATATTCAAGAGGGGTATCAGGAAAATGGTGCGGTCCGATTGCCGTTTCTATCGTTCAGGGTTGGAAGACGAATTCGAACTCGAGTTGTGTATTTTCCGCGACGAGAACCGCTTTGTTTGCGGCTGAGACTGTGGTGGTAGTAACCGGGGCGAGGTCGAGGTCGAGGTCGAGGGCGATGGTGCCCGCGGCAGAGAGGAGAGCGAAGCTGACTTCCGCCGTTTCTAGCGCTCGGGAATCGGTGATTTAGCCAACCGTCCACCTGCGCTGATGCGCTTCTGCAGTCGTGCGTCCTTATCACGCTGCAGGCGGTCGCTCGTGCTAGGGCTTCCGCTGCCTGACAGTGATACACCCAAGGCCTCCAATGCGGCGGTGCGGCCTCGTTTCTGCTCGATGTAGAGCTGCGCATTGTGACCAAGAGGGAACGCCGGCATAGTGGCCGGGACTTCGGCACCGTTCTGAATTAACAGCTCAGCTATAGGGAAGGGAGTGGTCCGCGACTCGGTTTCCGGCCTCGCGCCGGGCGTCATGCCGGGCGATGGAGGCGCTGGATCCGCCGCTGCCAGAGCCAGAAAGACCGGGTGCGTGCCCCGCACCTTATCGGCAACATTCGGGTTGGCTTTCAAGGCCAGTGCGTAGATGACTTGTTGCACTTCGCTGCGCTTGATGGCCGCCAACAGAATCTCGTCGGCCGTGGCATACCTCGACAGCGTCGACGATATCGGCTCAACAAAGGCCCTGTCGACGTATTTGGCCGTGATAAACTTTAGTCGTTGTTCGCGTGACGCTTGCGGGCCGGGCTTCAACCCGGGGTCTAGCTTGGCTTCCCACACCATGTTGGATATTCTGTTTCCGACCAGAAGCAACAGCTCGATAATATCGAGCGTAAAGGAATTAATGTCTAGCGTCAAAGACCTAACCTTGCTGATATGCGTGCCTAGCGAGCGATGAATGCCGCTGCACTCGATGCATAGGATGATGCCAAGGTTGATGGAGACCCATTCCACCCTCACACTACTGCCGCAGTCTGCACACCAGCAGTTGCCCTTGTCGTTTTCGCGGATCGTCTGAAGCAGCTTGTCGGGGCTGTCGTCGTAGTTGCTGCTCGGTGCTCTCGCCGGAATGGGGCGGGCCCCTACTGTGGTGCGCCGCGAGGGGATTGCAGAGCTTGCCGATGTGTGCACCCCATGTGAGCTATGGTGGTTCAGAGAAGAGCTCTTCCCCGTGAGGACAGACCCGATATCCCGCTTAAGGCTGATGTTGTCGCTCGAAGACGTCGGCTTTTCCTTAAAACCCCCTTCGACTGCGCTTTGGAGGGCATTGTTGATCGACGTGATCCAACTCTTCATGTCCTCGTCCGACGTGGCCTGATACACCCTTTTATAATGTGGTGTGATGACCTCGAAGCAAAACCGACGCTCGGCATTGCGGGCTTCCCGGACCGATGCCATCCGGAGGTCGATCGGGTCCATGTGTAAATCAAGCTTCTGCTTCCAATTGCTGTACTCGGACAGCTTGCCCTGATCTAGTACTACCCAGAATCTGCCCCTCGTGGTTAGCATCCCGTCAAGTTTCGTCTGCCGGGCCACACTTACTTATGCCAGCCTGGCTTGTTCAGGGATAGCGGGTCAACATGAGTGCCCGGGCGGTTTAGAGCCCAGAGGAGGCCTTCTTTACGGTGGGTCAGGTTCTTTTCGCCTGTGATGACCTGAGAAATGTCTCTTTCTTCGAGATCTCTTATTCCTTTGAACTTGGGGTTTTGCGCAGGACTGCCCATGGGACCGTAAGCGTGTGCCCCCGGCGACCTTGAAAGCTCGGCAGCCTGTGACAACGACGCTGTTGCTGCTCCTGCTGAGCCCATGTTGCCTGGCGACGTAGATTTAATTTGGGAACCCGTACTATCGGCACGCCCCAGATCCGACTCCGGCATATGCTGGGCACCGTTCATGCTACTAGGCGCTACTATGCCGACGCCCGAGGAAGCATTCTCTGGCTCGCTATACTGTAGGTTACCCTTCTCTAGGACCCGTCGCTTCTCTTCCCTTTCCCATCGTTGGTATTGGTACTCTTTGTCGGCGTCTTGAACCTCGGAAGTGAATACCTTCAGTTGTGGCAGCATCCCGTCGATCTTCTTTGCCGTGTTCATGAAGCTGCTCGCTTGTGTGTCGGCGTATTTCGTCAGATGGGACAGTATTTCCTGCTCCTTTCGGCCACCATGCAAATCCTGCATAAACGAAGAATAGTCGAAGCGTTTAAGCTCAAAGTTCTTCCGCTTCGTCTGGTACTTGGTATCGCTCTCGGCAAGCTTCTTAGTCTTCACCGAGTCCTGCCGTTGCCCTAGATACCGAGAGACGTAGGCATAGTAGTCCTTACTCTCCTCTTCAAAATCCCGCCTCTTGTTATCTGCTTGCTTGATCTCGATGTTATATATTCTGGTAATAGGTTCGATAATAAACCTGTGGAGATTCGACGTGTTCTGCCGTTCGTACGCCAGGATCTCCCTGGCTATCTTGTCAAAGTAGTGTTCGATTGCTGGCTGAACTGCGTTGGCGTTGGTGGTAGACGCTTCACGGAGCGCTTCGATGAATGCCATGTAGGCCTCATTGGCTTCCGTTTGCGCCGTATGAGCCTGTTCCGCCCTCTTGAGAAGCTTTTTCATATATGTCCTCATATTGGCCGTCTTCTGCTCCAACGCTTTTATCGTCGCTCTGAACACAGGGCCATCGTCGGCCACCGTCATATCCTCGCCAGGCCGAGGGCAAGCGATGTCCGGTTTCACGGACCCCCTTCGGTCAGGATTAATCGAGGCACCCTGGGGCTCTTGGAGTAGTGTCAGCGGGGATCCAGGTTCATCTAGTTCGCTAGCACGAGAATCCGTCGACTGTGCTGACGGCACACGAATCTTCGGCGGCACTTGTAGTTGGAACGGGTTGGGTGAATTAGGTTGGCTCGCCGGACCAGAAGTATCTAGCAGTCACATGAGCTTGGCATTATATTGAAGAGGGGGGGGGCGGAGATTATAACTTACTAGCAACCCAGAAAGAGAACGTGGCGAGCGGGTCCAGCCGGTGACTTCTAGCATCGTATTCCACAAACTGTCACGTTATGAGTAATGCGTACGCTGCGAGGCCAAGAGTAGCATGCACGTACACTACAGACATTCTTCCAGCCACCTCCTCTGTCCTCGACAGGCTTGGGGGGCTTCCATTTCCACGACCACTCGAAGGATACAGAGTAACTGCCACCCGTAGTGAAGTCGCCCACAAGCTCAACGTTGGCGTTCTTGTGAAGATTAGGGTCCGCGTGGAACTCTCGTGTGACAAGGTTTTCGAGCTCTCGGCTCGTCGAGCCATAGATATATGTCAGGTTTTTAAGCCGCGTGTCGATATTAGCGCCGCCCTCGTCTTGACGGACTATGAAGGTGAAAGTGAAGATGAGTTCGTCGTCATTACTCAGTTTAAGGAGGTAATTCGGCGCCGACGAAGAAGGCTCCGGATCCTGAGGCGTCGCAAGGGTTAGACTACTGCTTGTATGCCGGTAATGATTATGGCGGCTGGAAACGAACCTGTATGAACTCTACCGGACTAGGATCGTTCGATTGGCGCTGCACACATGCGACGCTAGCAGGAAATGCATTGGGGGTGATAGTCACAGACGTGCGCTTTCGGGGGGAAGTGATTACGACAGAGGAGATAGATACTAGGAGGTGATTAGTATACTCGGTTTGCGTGCGTGTTTGCAGTGGAAATAGGAGCAGCAGCTAACGCAGGCGCAGGCCTAGGCGAGCAAGCGAGCTAGGAGAAGCAAGGACGGGGACGTTGACGGGGACAGTAGGAGTAGCGTACAGCGGTTTTGATCTCTCAGATAGACGGGCGCGCCATCATTGAGGCGGCTGCTCATATTGCCCATGGCGGCAAAGATGGCGGCCAGACCGAGGCCGCAAACCGGATGATGGAAGAAACCAAATCCCCGCGCGGTCTCTGCGCCGTTCGAGGGGAGGAGCGATACCTAGCAGCTGATATGCCGGTGGTAGGGATGTAATGCGTATATATATGGTCGATTGTGTACGGATGTCTTGTCGGTTCGGAGGGTATGAGCGGCGTCAAGCGGCGCCAAAAGTTGGGGGAGTCGGATGATTGATGCTGTACTGTAATGTTCCGTATGTGTTATTATTGGACTTATGCATGCGGGATGGGATCATTCAAGTTCGAGGGGAGGGGGAGGAATCGGCTGTGCGATTGGTGTTCCCCAACTAAGCTAACTTCAAGCCAAGCCTTTTTGATGCGTGCTAAGAAAGTACGGTAGCCTAGAAGTGCAGATATGTATAAGAATAGACACACGTCTGTAGATATCAACCGTCTCCAAACCTCCAAACTATCAAGTAATTAAGGTAGGTAGAGAATGAGACGTTATGAAGGGAAGAAGAAAATGCGGTTTGGTTGGCGGGCGGTAATAAGTAAGTACCTACAGTTGTTTTATGGGATCTTTAAATGTGATCTGGGTGGATACTCGTATCTATTTACTCGTACGTGCCTGAAATGTTAGCAACCTGTTGCCTATATTACGAGCATTATGTACAAGTGAACCTTAACCATCTGTTCTTCTAACTTCCTTCCCTACCTATGTACATAAGGTACCTATCCTCATATATTCCACCGCTTGCATATGTACACTTTAGAAGAAGTAGGGACATACAAAGTTCTTGCATTACGAGTTGGGAAGTTAGAAATCCCTAAAATGTACATCTTTGTAGACGGGGCCGGGCTGTGGGTTGGGTTGGTGCGGCGGTAAATACCTACGTGTAAGTTGCCTTGATGACTTAATACAACGAGTTTACACGGATGCTCCGACGCCACCACCGGAGAACTTATGCCCCGCAAGCTCAGAATAGGGTAACGGTAGAATTTTTGTCTCGTGCCTTTTGTTGCATTTACGTATTTTTCAATACGCATATACAAGTAAAGCAGGACCATGACCAAGATGTATTGGGATGGATGTTGTGAAATCTCTGAGTAATAAGGTATGTCGCTTGCCTATCTACACAGCTTTGCCTATTTATAGTAGACAATAGGTGCAACTTAAGTTTCAATTCTGTATTGGGCATAACAAATTTCGTGTTATTAGCCTCGGACTCCTCAATCATGTGATGCAGACCTACTCCTACCATCTACTGTCCATTATGGGAGGTTCACGCATCTTGTGTCGGTTGAAGTGCTTGCCTAAAGCATCCTACTCAGTACATATTTCATATCCCTGTCATAATTTGGTTATTCTGTTGTCGTTTTAGGGCAGTATAAGGGCCCAAGGGGCTAGAGTGACCCCACTAGAAAACGGCAATTTGAACAATGACGTTTCGAGATCCTACGGATTGTATCCCTTCCAGTGAATAATTATTTCGGTGGATGCCAAAACAGAGCTGCTCCATCCAGTACCTGGCACTCCTGGACTGCAAGCGCCAGCAACCCACACTGCAACCCAACATGCATGCATACATGCCAGACTGCCAGACTCCATGTTATTTAGTCGTGCCACTGTCGCCCACCGGTATCCTGTGTCACATCCCTATCTCACTGGCTTTTACGTACTTCCTAGTCTACCGGTACATGATGTACCTATGAGACACAACGCTACTATTACCACTGCAGTACCTAAATGGGTGCACACGACAGACTGACTTTCATTACCCGTTCTTTGTCCCGGGGGTACGACCATCGAACTGTGTACCAAATGTAGGACACCGGCGACGATCTATCTCTTTCCGACTTTGTTCAACCACTTCTCTCTATATCATAGATTAAACAATTTTCCAATCTGTTTTATTCTGATCTTACATACTGACCTGGACACCCAAGCATCCTAGTTTTCTCGAGTTGCCAAGCCGCCCTGTCGCCCATTTTCCTACTCGTAGTCCTTCGAATTGCCATGCTTCGTGCGCATGTGACATACCTACACCTAGTCTAATATTGGTACCCGACCGACCGCCTCTGCTCTCTGTCCGTGCCGCACAACATGTCGTCCTCATCCACATCGAGGAAATCCTATGTAAACCGCCGTCTCGATAGTGTCCAAAGTGTTCGCAGCGACAGTGATCGGAGGCGCCGCACTGGCTCGTCTGCCCCTCGGCCTGTTCCCGTAAGCCACGACGATGCCTATACCTACGCGCTCCGTGTAGCATATCTTCACTACCTCCTCCAACCCAAGACGAAGCGGAAACAATGGGTGCCGGCTCCGAAACCCCCGCCCCGGGCGTACACTTCCAATATAGGCGACTTGGTCAAGGAGTTCGTCCCGGTCAATTCGTCGGGCGTTAAGCTTCCTCATTCTTTCCATAGTCCTTTATTAAAGAGGATGGAGGGCGTCATCAGGGGCTCAGAGACTTTACCTGGATATAACGACGCTGCTGTAAAGAAGACCTTCGCCCAGGCCTACACGGCCTTTACCGAAGCTAATTTCAAGAAGAGCATCGATAAGGAGAGAAAGGTCGAGCCTTTGGTCTTGATCTTCTACTCTGCTGCTACTAAGGCCTGCGGTCTCGGGCACGCCCCAGGCGATAACTCATGGAAAGCTCTTGTCGACAGGCACGTTGCCTTGTTCTTGAGATTGCTCACCCAAATACTACGCGCCCAGGGCAGTGACAGAGACAAGCCTGAGCTTATGAGTCGGTTGAGCACTCTCGAGAACAAGCTGCTCACCAACGACCAGAATCTATTCATCGATAGCGGCCAGGATGCGGGAAAGCATATTGAAGTGGTTGTCCCTTTATCTCACGACGTTAAGGATATGCCCATGGTGCAAGCAGTTGCCAGGATCTTCGGTCTAGCCCACTCTGACGTTCAGGGCCACATAGATGCACAGCGGCCCAACTGGACAGAAGAGGCAGCGCTTAAAGACCTCAAGGCGTACCAACATCGCCTAAACTCTAACATGTCCGGCGTCTTACGCAGCCAAGACTTTGATGTCGAGGAGGCTTATCAGGACTGGAAAAAGGCCGAAGCGCGATATCTATCTAACATGATGATGGAAATCTTAACAGCTAAGCCGGAACTCGCCAAAACATCTTCTGGTGCTAGCGCTGGTGCGGAGAAGCCCCTGCCGGCGAGTCCTAGTGCTGGCAGCGTGGAGGACCAGTCCTACTCGGAGCTCAGCCGGCCCATGTCGAACCCAAACAGGAACTCTATATACGGCATAAGCATGGAACACAGACTAAGCTTAAGTTCGATGTCTCTTGAGGACACGGGTAGTATTAGAGCTGTCGACGAGGCGCCTTACACTTTCATTCCCAATGACCCTCGGGAGTTCCTCAAGGTCATCGCCAACTACGCCTTGGAATTCGATGCGATGCACGGGGATGGGGACGATCAGAATGGTCCGTTTTCGAAGCAGTCGATGGAGCTTCTTACAGAACTTTGTGTCCGCTGGCGGATACCACAGTTCACGCGGTTAGTTGTATACATGGAAGTGGCTGCCCGCAGATTCACCGACACGCTATTCACGGTCATAGACCTGGATATGGCGTTTGACATGGTGAAGAGCCCTCCTTCGGGAAAGGAACTGAAAAAGCCACCACATATCTACTTGTATAGTGAGAGCCTTGCAACCATAGATAGGGGTAGGTGGACCCTTACCGACTTCTCTACCTACCAACAGATGTTGCATACTCTTCACGACGCACTGCTGAGAGAGCTCTACGACATATTGATGCACTGCTACCAACCCAAGCCTCCGTCAGCCGGCCCTCCTGTCCATGTGTTACAGAACCACATTTTCAACGACCCGAACTTCTCCCGGAAGGAAGAGGATGCGACGGCGTATACTAAAATGCTTCAGGATGGCCTGGTTGAGCAAGCCGCTGTTGTTTACCGTGGTTTCCTGGACGCGGAAATCCCCCCGGACCAGCATGATTGGAATTTTATCCATGTGAAGAACCTAGGAAACGCGGTTGTAAAACTTTGCGAGAAGATCCAGAAGCGCTACAGGAGCAATCCGGTCATCATGGGCGTGAATCCATTGACTGTTCTTGCCGAAACCATATTTCCTAGCTTTGAAGACGATGCTCACGACTTGGTGAAGAGAATCGTGCAGGTCGCCCGTGACAGGGGAGACGAGCTTCCTCTGCAGGACGGTTTCGACTTGTACAAAGACCTCGTCGAAATCCGGCGCATCCACCGGTCTTCGCTTCCTGGCCGGCCCTTTACATTCGATGTCGAGGAGCTTCTCGTCGACTTTGTGTGGCGCTGGATCCATAACGCGGAGGAGCGAGCCGAGGAGTTTGTGGAAAATGCGATTGCCCATGACCAGTTCCAGGTACGCAGCCAGGAGTCTGACATACATGCTAGAGATGCCGACCGCCACAGTCATTCCGTCATCGACATGTTCCAGCTGTTCCATCAGACGGCGGACCAAGTGTTCAAACTAGAATGGGCGAACGAGGTCCACCATGCCCGTTTCATGACTGGTCTCTCCAAGATATTTGCCAATAGCATTGCTCGTTACTGTGAGATGGTGGACCAGCGGTTCATCAAGGAGATGGACTCTCCTAGGCCTAACGAACAAGAGGCCACCGCGTCGGGCCTGACGACGCAAGGTCGGTTCATGCAATACGCCAAGGAGGCCTGGAATAATAAGGACAAGCTTGAACCTTTCCATTTCTACCCAGAGGTACGTACAGTACACCGACGGTCACACCTTGTTACAGGTAGCGCGTTACTAACCTGCTCCCTGCTCCCTGCTCTAGTCTTTGGTTAAGCTGAATAATATCGAGTGGGCGATGCAAGAATTAGACAAGCTGGAGAAGACGATGAACGTCGATGCCTGTGCCGCGATACTGAACAGGGTAGACGGGCCTAAGAAGCAAGTCCGGCGGCCGGCGAAATATGTGTTTACCATCAAGGTTGTCGAAGCCGAGGAGATCAAAGCGTGCGACCCGAATGGGACTAGCGACCCCTACGTCGTGCTCGTGGACGAATACCAAAAGCGCCTGCATAAGACTCGGATCATCATGAGGACTCTTAGTCCCCGGTGGGACGAATCCGTAGACGTCACCGTGTCTGGGCCGCTCAACATCGTGGCCACCATATGGGATTACGATACCTTTGGCGACCATGATTTCGTGGGCAGAACCTCGCTCAAGCTTGATCCTTTACATTTTAGCGACTATCTCCCGCGAGAATTCTGGCTCGATCTGGACACACAGGGAAGAATCCTTTTCCGCGTGAGCATGGAAGGCGAGCGAGACGATATCCAGTTCTATCTGGGTAAGGCATTCCGACATCTGAAGAGGACGGAGCGCGATATGGTTCGAAAGATCACCGACAAGGTAAGGAAACAATGGATAGCAAAAGCCATCGTGCCTCGACTAACAGTTTGCAGCTCTCGAGGCAGATCAACGCTTCACTTTCCCACGAAGCGTTACGTGCCCTCTTGGGCCGTAACCTCGCCTCCCAAGTCAACTCGTTCTTCAAGCGGAGCTCGACCCTACCCGCACTGACCGATGCCGATGTCGAGAATGCTCTCCAGTCTCTCTTTACATACTTCAACGACAACTTTTCTATAATGAAACAAAGCTTAACGGACGCGACAATGGTTGCAGTCATGACACGATTGTGGAAGGAGGTCCTGATGGCTATTGAAACTCTAGTCGTACCGCCCTTGTCCGATAAACCGTCGAGCCAGCGTCCTCTGAATCAACGGGAGCTCGACGTTGTCTTTAAATGGTTGAAGTTACTTTACAGTTTTTTCAACGCTCAAGATGAGACCGGGGAGGTCCTCGGCGTGCCCGCTGAAGTCCTCAAATCGCCTAAGTATCACGAGCTCAACTCGCTCAACTTTTTCTACTTTGATAGTACCGAGAACCTGATCCGCACGTCGGAGCGGATAGCAGCCGCCACAGCCCAGCGGCAGCAGCAACAGCTCCAGGGCCAGATGGGGTCCAACCGCTTTCTAGCCGCACCTGCGCTAGGAGGGGCTGCCGCCGGGCCAGGTTTCGCCAGCATGGGAACCATACGCAGAGGGAAAAGCATCATGATGAGCCGCAACCTGGGCACAATGAGGCGTGCCAAGGAAGAGAAGCGGAAGGAGGCACAAGCGGACCCCTCTGACGACATGATACTACGCATCCTGCGCATGCGGCCCGAAGCGGCTGGTTATCTCAAGGAGAGACACCGCCAAAAGGAAAGAATGGCGGCAGCCGCCGCAGCCGCCCTGATCGTAAAGCAAAGTGTTAGCCAGGGTTGGAACACTGGTAGCGCAAGCTTCGGTCGAGGCGGGATACCTCGACGTTGATCTCTCTAACCACTATCAGAAAGTCGTACTAAGTTGGGGCGAGTTTATCAGAGCTCGGTTTTGAGGGCTTTAGCAGCAAGGGATTATACCAAACCCGGGGTCGAAAGGGGGAGAAGCCCACAACATCCCGACAGGTGGGCCGAAATATTTATATTGCCTAGAGATTCATTGGCTGCCTCGGTCTTTTCTCTTCTTCCACATCCATCGGAAGAGCAAAGCGTGTATATGGCCGGCGTTTTTTTTTTCCTCAGTTCGTATGGCGCAATTAGTATGCAAGCATATTGATATATTTTCCCATTTCCTAGTTCCTAAGCCACGCCATGTAGTACTGCCATCATGTTTAGTCATGCTGGCTATCCGTTGTTTTCTTTAGCTTAATGACTTGCTCCTGATAGATACCCGATCTTGAAGCGAAATGGAATTCATAATATCATACCAACTCTACACAGGCGGCTGCGGCTTGGACTATTTGCATTTGCAGTATTCGTGATGTGAGTGACATGCTGAATTCAAGTTTGACGGCCACGGAAAGACCGAGATAGGAGGCCAGTCCGTAGTATGTATACCAGGCTTTTGTATGTGTGGTAGAGAGGACTTCGAAAAGACGTAACCAGTAATTTCACCACTGGCCAGTATAACAGCTAGTTGTCTCGAACTCTCACGCCTCAAACAGAGGTTCCGCAAATCCCTCCATCAGGGACACCGGCCCCCTTTCATCCCCAACGTGGGCTTAGATTTATTACATGGAATTCAACAATAGGATACGTACCTAGTGTATATCTTGGTACTCTTCTCTTTTATATATACCAACCAGCCATGACTGCCCGTCGAAAGATACCTAACTACATGTATTTTCTTTCAGCTTTCCACAAAGTTTCCAGACAACGGCTTTGTTATCAAATTGCTGCCAGCTGGCAACATCATGATCTCGCAGGAAGCCACATTTTTTCAGCGTAACATATCTTATCTAGCTTTTGTGTTGTCGTTTCCTGGGTCCGTTTAGAACTAGGTACTCCTACGTAATCCTACCTACTTTTTCTGGTTTCTGTTCAAAGCTTTCGGTGACGTGGGGAGGGGGTTTGGGGTTTTCCCATGCGTACGTACAGTGATGACATTCTGATAACGGGCATTAGGTATGTATGTACATGCGGCTCTCGGGTATATATGTATATGTACGGTGATATAATATTATGTAGGTTAGGTTGCTTTTTTACACTTTTTTATTATAATTATTAAATGTGTAGGTATGTACCTATGTACGGTGATATAATTCCGATATAATTGAAACTTGAATAGAAGTCATCCCGTGGTCCATCCGTTTCATGGCTACGTTTTGTTATCATGATCAGGGATATCTCCTGGTTTGAAAGTAAGAAAACATTGCCCCAAGCCTGAGGGCGAAAAGACGTAATGTAATTTTTATCACTTGGACAGCAAGCAAATCGATCGATCTATCTATCTATCTATCTATCTGTATACCTAAGTTCGATTCCAACGACGTCGGAATTAAGAAGCTCGAAATGAGAAACATGGAGCTTTGAATACCTACACCTCTTTATTGGTTACTTTATTTTACCTAACGAAACATGTCGAGACGAGGTCAGGTTAGGTTAGGTTAGGTTAGATCCTTGAAAAAGGGGGCTTTACTTCAAAAATAGGCCCTTTGGTCTGTCTGTCTGAGGTGCCCAACCGCAACGGCACGTCGTAATTGCAGCGTCAGTCCCGCGAGGAAAAGGAACGTTTGCGGCATCACCATGTACTCATATACTGTATAATACGTTTCGGGCCGTATGGTATCATTTCTACAGACGGTATTACCTAATAAAGGAAGTCGAAAGTGTACAGTAGGTACTACAAATTTGTGATATGACATCTTTTTATTTCTTCATGTCTTTTGGGGGGAGGGGTCCTATACCCCAGTTTTTATGGATCAAGTACATTGAAAATGTTTTTCAAGAGAACAAAAAAGAGGCAAATTAAAACGATTGCGTCCTATCGATATGTGAGTTTACTTTTGTAAAAAAGAAAGCCACGTGAACCTTGACACTCTACTCTGGAACGTAGCCCCGTAGCTGCAGGTTAAAGACTTTAAGGTTAGATAGATCCCGTCCGGACCAGGGCCAGGACCAGGTTTTTTCGCTCCCGCTTTTTTTACTCTACCTTTCTGCCCATTGGCATGGAATTCTGCAGCAAAGTCCACGTACAAACATAATAGGGGGGGACCCTAGTCGTGCCTAGTCTAGATTATATGACCCAGCGGAAAGAAATATGGTACGAGTACAGAATATAGCTGCTAGACAGATAAATGAGGTCCGCTACTATGCACATAGTAAGATGGCCCCCTTGTTGTACTACGAGGGGCTCGAACGTGGCTCCTTTTGCCAACTGCGGTTTTGGTTGGTCGTTGATAAACTTGATACCGGAATCGCCTGTTCTTGCTAGGACGTTTTGGTCCATCTGAAACGGATTGGCGGGGGCCTTGGACAAGGGGTTCGAACTGGGAGGTTCTGGCGTCCCTTTCCAATTGCGTCCCTACCCTTTTTTTTTTTTTGGAGCAGTGCGGAGAAGTTGTTTGAGCACGATTTGGGCCGGGGAAGAAGCAGCAGGTGGGCGGAATGCTGTCTGTACCAAAAAAAAAAAAAAAAAAAAGTATCTAGCCGTGCCCTATTGTCTGCGCGTAGGTAGGTAGCTAGATAAGTAAAAGAAACGACAAGTAATACAACTTGTATTAATGATACTCTAATTTTCAAATACGTAGATGAGCATTTCTGCTCTCACACATGTACGAGCATATATGTAACCAACAGTACACGTATGTGCGTTATGTGCTTCGATCAGAGATATCCTCGGAACTTGGTGGCGAGGGTGGTACTTTGCTAAGTAAATCAAATGCAGATCGGTGGCGGTCAAGTACCGAACGAATCCAACGAGCCTCTCAGCCTCCTGGCCGAGACGTGTCGGCCTTTGTTCGTTGGGGTCTGGACATCTGGCTGTCTGGTACTACTCGTAGAGGCACTAGAGATACGAGTAGGTTGACCCTGATTGTAGATAGGTCGTAGCCTCGCCTAAAAATAAAAAGACGAGTGTGAGTTCCGAGGACGAGTATGAGTTCTGAAGGGGCTGAAACTCCGAGAATGTCCGCGAGATATGAGTAGGTAGCTAAAGGCTAAGCCGGGTCCTATCATTTATTACGTACCAAATTGACGGTTTTACTTACGAGTACAGGATATTCTTCTCAAAAGATGCAGATGCCCGAGAGTAGTTTTCTCCGTGCTCTGTACGAGTAAGTAACCAGGTGTCTCCCAAGTACTCTCTTAAGCAACCCCAATACTGATTGGAAGCCTTACTGGATGAACATGAAACCGTCTGCCCCCCCATTCCTCTGTTTGGAATTGTACTGCCCTTAGGTTATATTGTACCTAAAAGACCTGGGTGCCTGGCTCATTCGTCTACAATTCGTAGTACGAGGTGCGTAGAGAAGCAGCTCGATGGCACGTGTCCGATAAAGTGGATCGAAGCCAGGCGGCCCCGGAGGTGTCAACGAGCGCCATATTTCATACACGCAGATTGCCCGGCAGAGGGCATGGGCAATGAGGGGATACGGGATTGGTAGCTGCATCGCACTAAGAAATGTAGGGCAGCTGGAATCGTTAGGTGCATCCGTCTTGCGCCTGTTATTAGTAGCACGTAGGTGCTATCCCCACATGGACACAGGAGGGGAAGTCAAGAGGGCAAATAAAACTCAATAAACATGTTCTACCGGTGCACAAAGGGTCGAAATTGTGGGGTGGATAATTAAGGGTCCTCTGAGAGTCTGAGTTTGAGCAGACGGTCTCTGAGACGGTGTTTGCTGGCGGACCAGACTGCTAGATACCCGCCCAATAGGTACATACCTACCTAAAGGAAGAGGTTAGGTAGCCGGCTGCCTGTATCTAGATTTTTAGTTTAGTTAGATAAGATCTGGACTGGAAAGGACCTGGAGTTCCGGCATCCGTACTCCAATACCTACTTCTTCAAGTAACACAAGGTACGGGTAACTCTTGACCTAAGATACTAACCTTATGTTTCTCACAGAGACGAGTCTCCAAATAATCTCACTGACTTGTACCGGGTGCACGTCTTCAAACCGGAAGTACCTCTTCAGTGTTTGGCTCCTACCACGAGGCCGGTATCTAACCACAGGTGTACGCTTTGCCCAGCAGTCAGTGCCTGCAGGTGGTAGTGGAAACTCAGGTCCAAGAATGCCAAAGTGCCAAAGTGCTCCGGTGGTGCGGTTTTATGCCGAATATGCCGGTTTGAGCTAACGTCATTGGTAGGCTGCACCGCTGCAGTGTTTAAGGGCACTTCCCCTTGTAGTGTGGGTTATTTAGCATCAGCGCACCGGTCAGCCCGGTATTGCGCTGCTATTATCTCTCGGTATGTGCATATGTGTACGGTAAAGCAGAGAACAGAGGGCTGAGAGGGCCCTAGAGCGCCATCGTGGACTCCTCTGCAATTCAATCCCCCCGGGGATCTGCTCGCAACCCTGGTCCCGTTAATAAAACATGGTTGTTAGATACTGAGACTGGGCGCAGCATATACCTAGTCTATAAAGCTCGCTTTTTATAGGCTCGAACGGCAATACTCACGGGAACCATCACAATCCTTGGGCTCCGGTTGGGGTTGCCATATAAACCCTCCAGCTCACCCCTGAGTGACCCCTCACCCAACACTGAACAGTTCTCGAGGCGACCCAGGCATCTCTATTGTCGAAAAACAATGCCGGTTGGATAGGAGACAACAACCGTAACAACCTAACATAGTAGCTGTGTTACCACAGGTATGGTACATGACATCGATGCCAACAGAGAGCTGGTCGGTTCGTGTATATCACAGTGGCACAAAAATTGTGACAAACGACGGGGATTGTGAGTTGTACGTGAAGAGACAATTGCCAATGAACGAAACTTCCTTGGAAAACCTTGACCTAGCGCGTTTACTAGCGGCGTGGCAGCAATTATGGCAGCTTTTGCTTGCAATGAGTTTGGCCTGATATTTGCTTGACCAATGCAATATGACGCAACGATGCATTTGGGGGGTGGGAGGGGGATAGCGGGCTCACCACCCATCTGGTAGGTTAGGTACAGGTTTCGCCAGTCATTCCTGCGCCGCCATCCAAAGCATCGTGAGCTCTAATATACACGTACAAGTAGGACACTTGTAGGTCTAGATATTACGATTAACCTACTCATAGGTAGTAGGTACGTAGGTAAACACTATTAGAAAAGTATAATTCCTTCAGATCATCAACGCTTGCAGTTCCTGTCGATCAGAAAGACCGAAGGCGCTGCGAGCCGCCTAGAACACGGAACGCTTTTGCCACATGCCAACAGATTTGTCGATGACCTCCCTTCTGACCCCAGATGGGCGCTACACATAATGCTGTGTAACCCAAGGTCCGGCCTAGAAAGACTCCTACGTTTGAACTACGTGTACGTACCGTTGGCGCTCATATTCTGCTCATATCAAGGCCTTTTGACGCACACAGTAGATAAGCATATTTGATGTGTCATGTAGCTGCTATATTTTCTGCAGAACCATGGTAATTCCCATCATCTGTTGCTATACCAGAGTCTGTTTGTTTGTAGGGAGTAAGATCCTCTAACGGTCTTGGAAGGGTTTCATCAGGGTATCCAAGAATAGTTCCGCCGTGGGCATTCATCATGTTATAATAGTACTAACTGACAAGAGGAATCTTCCAGTAAACATATCATCAACATAGGCGACATCGATATTCATTTTGGTGGAAGGATGAGTAGAAGTTTATCAGAAAGTAGGTAGCGCATCGGGCCCGAGACGCCTCGGCAACTATACCGCAATCTTACAGCAATCGCGACACGATATAATCCGGGGAACGGGAGCCGGGATACTGCGCCTGACAAATCAAATACCGAAATATGATCCAAGTCAGCATCGCCCTCCCTAATATCATCCTTTTCAATGCCCGTATAAAGTGGCTGCTGAGACAAATCTCGATGAGCTTCGAGACGCCAAACACTGTTTCAACCTTGAGGAGACAATGACGTGTAAAACCTGGGACCAGGGGTTGGTCTGCTCTGTCAATTGAGAAGAACAAATATGTATCGTCTTCTGCATTCCTCCCCTGTAAAACCATGAATCCGTTTTGTGTCTTCCTTTGCCAACGTCAAAAGACGCCAACGTCAAAAGACAACCAAAGTCGTAGTACAGTCTACCTTTATTGGATAGCAGTCTTTGCATTGTCTTTGTTAACGGTAGCGCTGGGAGCACCATCATGGGCTTCTTTTGCAACCACGCTCTTCCAGTAACCCTTTCTGCGCCGAGTCTATCTAACCTAGTACACGTAGGCCATCTGCAACGGGTAACCCGGCATGGCCTGGAATGGCGCTCCAGCTGGAGAGCTCTAAACGATACAAGATTGTTAGTCTAGTCTAAACCAACGACGCTTGAACTACTGTAGAAAATAGAGATAAATGGACAAAGGCATCTTCAAATAAGACGTCTATATCTTCTTAGCCACTTTCGATTAGTACCGCGCCGTAGTCTAGACTGCCCATCTGCTATCCAAAATACGTTGGCAAAGTGCATGTCGACCTCATACGATACTATACAATTGGCCCAGAGCATAACTGACGCGGATTGATCCTACACATCAACATTAATCGCCTTAAATTTGCGATTCCCAGGCACTAATGCGGTGTTGAATACATGCTGTTCTCAACAAGAGAAGGCCAAGTTGAAGTTATGGCGAACACAACTTAAAAGGGTCACAATTGCAACTTGGAGGCATGAACGTATTGGATACGCTGTACGCGCTACACAGACGTACAGAATACGGAGTAACAGGTTGATATTGCAAAAATATACGAGTAGTGTTGACGAGCTACTTGCTACTATGAGTACATATGTAGAAACAGGCCATCCTTTGCCCCAACGCTGAGTAAGTACCTACTCGTAAGCAGTAGGTAGCGATAAGGTGCTAGACTACCTAGTCCAGTGGCAATACAGTTTTTACGAGTATGTTGGGCCTATCCTAAACATCCGACATAGGTACTTTCTGTAGTCACCTTGGCAAAGTTACTGATCAGATCCATCAGTTTTTAATGTACTCAGTAAAGATGCAAGGCCCAAGACAGAACCCAAGAGTCTGCCTGCTTGAAAACAACCAATTCAAACTGCCTAGATGTCTACACGCAGTACGTAGTAGGTACCTTAATATCCTATATTCCTACATAATGTATTTAGCCACTGTCACCATCACTACGGGCTTATTATACACAGGCAAAAGAGCTTGAACAAAGCATACACGTAGATGGATTGAGGTCTGTTTAAAGCAAGCGGGCTTATTTGTTACATTTGCTACAAGAGAGGTATGGAGATACGATGAGGAAGATCCGTTTGTCTAGCCTTTTTACATATGCCATGTACCTGAGGACTTCAGTGTGGGCCACATTCGACAGGGTTGGAAATGGTGGCACTTGACCCTTGGCACGCTCAATCCTGACTGGCCAAATCTAATCATCTGTTGTACCCCTGGTCATATTGGACCAATTATCAGGCATATCATTTGTGACTAGCCGGGGCCACATGCAACCCCACAGATACCTCCAGCGGGCAGGTACTTGTTTCGTCACGGAGGTGGTAGCTGCAATAGAAGTATTCCTGATGGCGGCGTAGTGAAAGAAGTACCTTGGTACCTACTCGTACACCATACGGTGGACACTGTACTGCTTGTTAGCCACTTGATAGGAGAGGGAAAACGACAGTACTCGTATGAGTACCTACTTGGTTGACTACTGACCAGCGAAGCGACCCATCCGTCTTTCTTCTTCTCCCACGAGTCCCAATCCCTTCCTTCTCCGCCTTATTTGCCGTCCTGCCTGTTGTTCGCTAGAATAGACTTATACCAGAGACCGCTGCTATCGCATTATCTTCCAAGATCGCCTGTTTGTTGCGATTCCCAGCGTCTCTGCACAAGAACTGGCCTGTCGCTGACATTTGTTTTGGGCTAGGTATTTTATTCATTTTTGTTTATTTCTCTTAATTTTCCGCTTTCTGACCGCCGCCAAGGCCTGGAGTCTGAGGCCTGGAGAAGGAGCACAGGTGTGTACCACTATCCAATGTACGTTTTACCCTGTCGAGGTTGACTGCCTGTACTCTGATTCTTTGACACCTTACAAGTAATGCTTGGGTCCCCTTTCCCAACTTATCAGAGCAGAGCCTAATAGTTATACATACATACTTACCTTATTCAATAGAGACCTGTTCGCTTACTACGACACCGTTCCCTTTGACCACCGACGATCACGACTTCTTGGTCTTTTCGTCTCTCCTTTCCCTTACTTCCTAGGACGACCGGTTGACCCTACACCGTTATATACGTTCGATCGAACAGCATCTATCTTACCGGTCCTTAGTATCCGACTGTTCATCCCTGTACTAGATCATTAAGCAGGGACATGCAGCGGCACACCCTGTGAAGTGGTTCCATATTCGCCAAAAGGCGTACATAGTGCTGCTTCTACTCCCTACCGACACTCCATGCGGATATCGTGACGGTCTTTTGAAAGCATTGTATCGAACCCTATACCCTTTGATCTTTAATCCGCCCAATCGCCCCATCGCCCCCAAGACCGGACGGACTGTCGGTCTCTTCTGTCGTAAAAATGTTCGACGATCACACACTCGCGGCCGTCGCCGCCATCGTTAAAGACCTAGCTACAGGAAAAGAACCTTGCTCTATTACCAACACGAATATATTGTTGCCAGGGCGCGATGACATAGCCAAAAAGGAACTTGAACACGAGCTATCGGCGCTTATCGTCCGTGTTCAGCAGCTCGAAGTGAGAGCCAATGCACCCAATGCTCCAAATTATCCAGATACCCCCAGCGAAACCGTCGAGTCTCCGTTCGAAGATGATATGACAACAAGAAGATCAGGCCGCAAATTCCCCACTCTCCCTTCCAAGCGAAATGGTGTACCTGATGACCGAATCGTCAAGGCTATTCCTCTCACCGACGAAGCACTCGAAGGACTCCAGGAGCATATCAACGACCAATCTAAGTTGCTTGACAATCAGCGCCAGGAACTGACAAACGTCAATGCCCAACTGGTGGAGCAGAGAAGATTGCAAGAAAGGGCCCTTCAAATGATCGAGATGGAGCGAGTCGCAACCCTGGAACGTGAGCTGTGGAAGCACCAAAAAGCCAATGAAGCCTTTCAGAAAGCCCTGCGTGAGATTGGTGAAATCGTAACTGCCGTCGCACGTGGTGACCTCAGCAAAAAAGTCCGTATGAATACGGTTGAAATGGACCCTGAAATCACTACTTTCAAGAGGACTATCAATACTATGATGGACCAACTTCAAGTGTTTGCTAGCGAAGTATCCAGGGTAGCGCGTGAGGTCGGAACAGACGGAATACTCGGTGGCCAAGCCAAGATCGAGGGTGTAGATGGGACGTGGAAAGAGCTTACGGACAACGGTAGGGCCATCCGGACCAAAGTAGACGGAATGTATGGTTTTGCTAACTTTCGAAATAGTGAACGTTATGGCGCAAAATCTCACCGATCAAGGTGGGTGTTCTCTTCCCCTTCCGATTCTCAGAGCGGCATACTGACTTATTCAATCTAGTGCGCGAAATTGCTTCGGTAACGACAGCCGTCGCTCATGGTGATTTAACAAAGAAGATTGAGCGTCCAGCCAAAGGCGAGATCCTCCAGCTTCAACAGACGATCAATACCATGGTGGGACAGCTACGCACCTTTGCATCGGAAGTAACGCGGGTCGCTCGAGACGTCGGCACGGAAGGCATGCTTGGTGGACAGGCCGATGTCATGGGGGTTCAGGGCATGTGGAATGAATTAACCGTCAACGTGAACGCCATGGCGAACAACCTCACTACGCAAGTGCGCGATATTGCTAAGGTCACCACGGCCGTAGCTAAAGGTGACCTGACACAGAAGGTTCAAGCCGAGTGCAAGGGCGAGATCTTTGAGCTCAAATCGACTATCAACTCCATGGTGGAACAACTCCAGCAGTTCGCTCGGGAGGTCAGCAAGATAGCCCGAGAGGTGGGTACCGAAGGCCGCCTCGGCGGACAAGCTACCGTGAATGACGTCCAAGGAACATGGCGAGACCTGACCGACAACGTCAACGGCATGGCCATGAACTTGACCACTCAAGTGCGAGAAATATCAAGGGTTACTGCTGCTGTGGCTCGCGGCGACCTTACGAAGAAAATTGGGGTCGAAGTGAGGGGTGAGATCTTGGAACTGAAGCTCACTATCAATTCCATGGTGGATCGCCTCGGGACGTTCGCTTTCGAAGTGAGCAAAGTCGCGAGAGAAGTCGGCACAGACGGAACACTGGGAGGTCAGGCCCGGGTTGACGGAGTCGAGGGCAAATGGCGAGATCTCACAGAAAATGTCAACACGATGGCCTTGAATTTGACGTCGCAGGTACGAAGCATATCGACGGTTACCCAAGCTATCGCCGATGGCAACATGAGCCAAAAGATCGATGTCCAAGCCAAGGGCGAGATACTAGTTCTCAAAGAGACGATAAACAATATGGTGGACCGCCTCTCGGTATTTTGTAACGAAGTGCAACGTGTTGCCAGGGACGTCGGTGTCGACGGCAAGATGGGTGGCCAGGCCGATGTTGGCGGTTTAAAGGGTCGGTGGAAGGAAATCACGGCAGATGTCAACACTATGGCAACTAACCTGGTTAGTTCGAGCCCTCCCCACCCCCTCCCTTCTCCCAACCTCGACACATGAATGAATGATCTACGCGGGTGCTTTCTTTTGCTGCAATCGGATATGGCTCGCTGACTACGGCATGCAGACAACACAAGTGCGCGCCTTTGGTGATATAACCAATGCGGCGACGGACGGCAATTTCACGAAGCTCGTAGATGTGGAAGCTTCAGGAGAGATGGATGAACTCAAACGAAAGATCAACCAGATGGTCTACAACTTGCGTGATAGTATTCAGAGAAACACACAAGCACGAGAGGCGGCCGAGCAAGCCAACAAGACCAAATCCGAGTTCCTGGCAAACATGTCGCACGAGATACGTACGCCGATGAACGGCATTATCGGGATGACACAGTTGACGCTCGATACCGATCTGACGCAGTACCAACGAGAGATGCTCAATATTGTGAACCAGCTTGCCAACAGCCTTCTCACCATCATTGACGACATTCTAGATTTGTCCAAGATCGAGGCTCGCAGGATGGTTATAGAGGAAATTCCGTATACATTGCGGGGAACTGTGTTTGGCGCTTTGAAGACGCTCGCCGTCAAGGCCAACGAAAAGAATCTGGACCTCACGTACCGGGTCGATAGTTCCGTCCCGGATTACGTGGTTGGAGACTCGTTCCGTCTGCGGCAAATCATCCTCAACCTGGTGGGCAACGCCATCAAGTTCACGGAACACGGCGAGGTCAGCTTGACTATTTCGGAATCGAAAGAGCCTAAACCAAAGACGCGGAACGAGTACGCCATCGAGTTTGTCGTGTCGGACACTGGTATCGGTATACCGCAAGACAAGCTGGATCTGATCTTCGACACTTTCCAGCAGGCCGATGGTTCGATGACGCGCAAATTCGGTGGCACCGGACTTGGCTTATCCATTTCGAAGCGATTGGTCACACTTATGGGTGGTGATCTGTGGGTCAAGAGCGAGTTTGGCAAAGGCAGCTCGTTCTACTTCACCTGCGTGGTGAAGCTGGCTGGCGGTGGGCTTTCGGGCATTGAGAAGATGCTCAAACCATACAATGGCCACCAGGTGCTCTTCATCGACAAGGGCCTGTCTGGCTATGGGAAACAAATCGCCGCCATGTTGCACAGGCTGGGTCTCGTGCCGGTGGTTGTGACGGAGGAGACAAGCCCGGCGCTAGTAACATTAGGTTCCGACAATCCGCCGTACGATGTTATCATTGTCGATTCTATTGAGACGGCCCGGTCGTTACGTTCTATTGAGGATTTCAAGTACCTGCCCATTGTCTTGCTGGCGCCGGTTGTCCACATCACGTTGAAGTCCTGTCTGGACCTGGGCATCACATCCTACATGACGACGCCTTGTGAACCGATCGACCTCGGAAATGGCATGGTTCCGGCGCTCGAGAACAGGGCCACCCCTTCGTTTGCCGATAACACGAGGTCGTTCGAGATCCTGCTTGCCGAGGACAACCGCGTCAACCAACGGCTAGCCGTCAAGATCTTGGAAAAATACCACCACGTCGTGACTGTGGTTGGCAACGGGTTGGAGGCGGTCGAAGCCATCCAAAGGAAGAAGTTTGATGTTATTCTCATGGATGTGCAGATGCCCATCATGGTATAGTCCCCCCGAGATAGGCCTGTCTAGGTGATAAGAGGCAGAAAGATGGTGATGGCTAACTATAAGAACAGGGTGGATTCGAAGCTACTGGAAAGATTCGCGAGTACGAACGAAAGGTGGGAGCACAACGCACGCCCATCATTGCCCTTACGGCACATGCCATGATGGGTGACCGGGAGCGATGTATCCAGGCCCAGATGGACGAATATCTTTCGAAACCGTTGCAACAAAACCATCTGATCCAGACCATTCTCAAGTGCGCCACCCTGGGTGGTGCGTTGCTCGAGAAGAACAGAGAGAGAGAACTCGCACGCCATGGCGACAACAAGACCAACGGCGACGGCAAGTCTGCTCTCATTTCGAGACCCCAACTCGAAGCTCGGGCGGTGACAAGCAGCGTGCCAGGGGCCCCCAGCCCGTCCCTAGTTACTGCGAACCAGACTGACCCGCTACAAAGGGCATGTTCAACCCTCTCCGAACCGTCCCGTTGAAGCAACTAATTCGAGTTGTTGATTAGCTCGTTCTGAGAGCTAACAGCATCAATTGATCCTGTCGGCGGAGTCATTTGAATCGGCTGCTGTTAGTGACATGCACTTGCAGCCCATAGCCCAAGGCCTGCCACGTCGATGCCCCATGCTAGCTAGCATCTCACATCTCACATCTCACAGCGTTTTCCGGAAGAGATGTATCTTGGTGGAAAGAACAGCTTTGGGAGTTCCACTGTGTGGGTATAGGCAGTGGCTGTATGACACCATGCCTACTTCGTTGGGGGGGGGGGGGGGGGGGGGGGGGGGGGGGGGGGGGGGGGGCGGGGGGGGGGGGGGGGGGGGGGCGGGG